>RJWM01000983.1:0-176030 GCA_004363535.1 Dasyprocta punctata
CCCTTGAAGGAAATATAGGAGGGCAAACAGGACTCCTGGGCTCCTGGAAAACTGCCACCAGAGCCTGCCGGGCCCTAGGGCCGGCAATCAGGAGGCCTGTCACTGGGGACAGAGATCCACAGACAAGGTTGCTGTCTACAGACCTGAACTGAAGGTGGCTGGGAGGAGCAAGATCTAGGGGTCATCTGAACCCTTTCCTGCACAGTAAGCAGAGTGGAAGCCCAGGCCATGGCGGAGGACCCCAGCCCCCCAGCAGGGTAGTATCCCCAGGATATGAGCAGAAGAGGAAAGGGCTGTAGAGTCAACAGACCACAGCTCAAGTCCTCACTTTGCCATTTACTACTGGGACTCAGGACCAGCCCTGTGAGCAATCTGTGCCTCAGTTTCCTCATCTGTAAGTTGTAGATGATGAAAATGAGTTTCTGAAAGGATTCAGTGAGAATGATACGTGGGTAGTATTTAGGCCAAGTCTGGCATACAGTAAGTACTTGAAAAATGTTAGCTAGTTTTCTTCTAATTAATTACCATCATCTATGAGGTCCCCAAATGCACTGTGACTGAGCAGTTATACAAATTTCAGCCAGGAGCCAGGCATGGTGGTAATCCCAGCACTCAGGAGGCTGAGGCAGAAGGGTCACTGCAAGTTAAAAGTTAGTCTGGGCTACATAGCAAGACACATAAACAAAAAATTCTAGTCAGGAATACCACAGGACCCAGTATCAGACTGAATCTTACCAAAACCTGGAGTGATGTAGTACTAGCCCTGCTGCCACATCTGAGGCTGTGGCTGTGGAGTGCCAGAGAAGAGCTGGAGTGTCCTTGGAGGCCACTGTGGAACCCCCTTTCCCATGGCCATCTGGTAGCATAACTGGAACACAGGCAAATCTCAGATGATCCGACTCCTGGACCCTCTTTGGCTCCGGTCCTGGTCAGGGTCCCAGGAGGAGGCAGGGGTTGGGAACAGCTATCCCCGCAGTGGGCCTCCCCCCAGCCCTGGGAAGCAGGGCAGTGTGATGCCCAGGGCATGGGACCCAAACCTGTGGGGATTTCCCCAAACTTCACTTCTGACTCTGACTGGACCAGGCTGGCTTTTGCTCAGGGATGCTGCATGACGTTTGCCTTTCTCCCAGCAATTTCCAGAAGGTAGGAGGAAACCCATTGCTCATGACAACAGACAGGGAAGCTGTCGGGAGACTCTGGACCATCTTTTCTAGGGACATTAGCTCCAGCGTCCCCAGCAGTGTAGTCCTCCCTCCTGCCCCCACCACATCCTCCCCTCCTCGGAGTCCGTCTCCTCAGGAACCGATGTGTTCCGGTGTTTACCTGGGGATGTGGGGCTGCTGGGTCTGGGTATTTCTTTGTGGGTCCTTCTTTGTCCCCCACCCAGCGGATGCCTGGGCTGGATTGTATATTTCCGGAGTTGCCTACTTGAATCACAGACTTTTATTTTTAGAAGATTACAAATGCCAAAGTTGGGGGGGCCAAGACTGGGCGGGGGCCAGAACCGGAATGGAGGAAGAAGTTCAGGGATTTGAAGTTGGTGAATGTGGAACGGGAGTGGGGTGAGGCACTGAGGGAATAATGAGATGGTGGGAAAAAGCAAGGTGAAGACGCAGGGGGCTCTCACTCTCTCCGTGGCCTGAAGGCCCTGAGCAGGGCTCAGAGTCTTTACCCAGCTGGGGAGGGTGTGCAGGGGCTGGGTCAAGGGTCACCTCTCTGGCATGTAGCTGGGTCCCCAGGGAGGCTGAAGAGCCTGGGAAAGAGACTGAGAAGTCACTCCCCTCCCCCTCCCCAGAGGCCTGGGGACTGGGAGAGTAGCTTCCTGTGCAGACAACTCCTGTCCCCTGGGCCCGGGACGTCTTAACCCTTGTGGTGCTGGTTATCAGAGAAAGCAGAGAGCGACGCATGTGCACACATGTCCTTGCATGCATGGCCTTTGCAGACCCTGCATCCCACACGGTTACAGCATTCCTCTTATTCAGCCCTACTCAATAGGATCATCCTTGTGCTGAACCCCAAACCTCCAGACGGCCCAAAGTGGCAAGAATTCAGCTGATCCTCAGCACAGCAAGAGGGATAGGGACACTTGCCCTAGGCATAAGTGGCATAGTATCTGTTTCTTCACTGTTAGGTGGGGAGGGGACTCTAGCCAGAGCTTGGGGCTTGTATGGTTAAGAAGCCCCCATCCTGCCATGAATGCGGGGGTCTAGGTTAAGAAGAAACAAGTCTGGTTTGCATTTCTGTCCCCATTTGTGTATGTGCATGTGTGTGTGCGCACGTGCACGTCTGTGTGGTGTGTGGCGGGGTGAGAGAGATGACAGACAGACAGACAGACAGACAGACACCTTGGGGAGTTCCTTAACTCTGAGCTTTGCTTTAGCTGCCGCCTTTGAAAAACATGAGGAAATCAAACCAGAGCTGGTCTGGAGGTCTGGTGCTGTAAGGAGCAGGGAAAGGATGTCTTTTGGTCCTTTGTTCCCTGGAGTCCCCTGACCAAAGCAGCCCCAAGTCCATCCACACCAGCTCCAGGGCTCTCTTCTCTTGCTGCTGTGTGAAGGCAAGAAGCCATTTGCTTTCTCCACCCCTGAATGAGTACTCCCAGCAGGGTCTGCTGCATCCACTTGGCTTCCAATAAGCTGGTGATAAATGTGGACTAATGACCCACCCTGACTTAAAGAGGCGATGTCTTTTTCTTTTCTCATTTTCTCAAGAGTACTAGACTAGAAGTTCTAACTGGCCTGGGTTCAAGTTCTGACTGATATTTACCAGTTGTGAGGCTTTGCACAAGTCACATTTGCCCCTGCTGGCCTCAATTTCATTTATCTTTAAGACAGATGGTAGAAATAAAACCACTACCTATGATAACTGCAGAGGTCTTTGTTTTTTGTGTTTTTGTAGTTGCTGTTTTTTGTGTTTTGTTGGTGCTGGGGATTGAACCAAGGGCCTCATACATGCTAGGCAAATGCTGTACCACTGAGCTCTACCCTCAGCCCTCTTTATTTTGTGATATAGTCCTACTAAATTACCCGGGCTGGGCTCAACCTTGCAATCCTTTTGCCTAACCCTTCCAAGTAGATGGGATTATAGGCATGTGCCAACAAACCCCAGTCAAAAAAAAAACCCTCTGTAAACTCTGTTGGGGACAGGGTCTTACTATGTAGTGCAGGCTGACCTTGAACTCATTATGTATCCCAGGTTGACTTCACATTCCTGGCAATCTTCCTGCCTCAGCCTCCCGAATATTGGGATCACAGGTGTGCACTGCAACACCTGGAAACTTTTGTAAACTCTAAAACTGTTCTAATCCAGAGGTCGTGGAATGTGGAGGTTTTGAGGCTGAGGCTGCTTGGTTGATGTGTGTGATTTTGCTAAGTGTCTTAACGTCTCTAAACCTCTGTTTTCTCATCTGTGAAACACGGCTTCAAATAATACAGTAAAGGGTTACTAAGTGTATAAATGAGATAATACACAAAACGGCTTGCACAGTGCCTGTGTAGGGTGTACTCCATAAATAGTGGCTATTGTTAATTTTGCTTCCCTGACGTGCTCCTCCAGCAGCTTCCTACACCCACCCTCCCATCTCTGGTGGTTGTTGCACCCATACCTTCCTTGCACTTTGACAGATATTCCCCACCCTCTCCTTTGGCCTCATTTGGATGAAAATGTATCTCTCTGAAGCTGCCTGCCTCACAGCCCTGAGAGGAGACAGAACAGGAGCTGAGGGCTGCTGAGGGGAGGCCACAGGCTTAGGGCATTGTGCAGTGACTGGCGGAGGGGCGGGTGGGGAGCTGGGGTCAGAGGCTGACCTGGCACCACCCCACCCCCAGCCACTCAGGATCTTGTTGCTCAGCCTGCCAGGCCCTCGCATCGATGCTGGGAGCTGCTTATCAAGTTAAAGCGGAGCCGCTGTCTCTAGCTGTCTCTGCACATTACCCGACCCATCCGTCCCGCTCTCCTGTGCGCCCTGCCTGCCCCCAGCTCTGCCTGCGCTAACTAGTTAATTGGATCTTGGCTAACCTGGTTATGGGCCAAGTCAGCCAGCTCCTTTGCCTCTAGAAGTGAATGGGGGATGGGCGAAACAATGCATATGTGTGCGTGCGTGTGTGTGTGTGTGTGTGTGTGTGTGTGTGTGTGTGTGAGTGGGTAGGAGCCTGTCTTTAAACTCTGGTTGCCAGTCTCCAGGGATCCTCAGAACCCCATGGTGACTGAATTTGGAGCCTGAGGGGTGCCTGAAGCACCCTGCCGTGCTGTGAGAAATGGGGGCATTTAATCACAAGACTTTTTTCCAAAGCCCAACTCTGCCACTAATGTAGTCTGTATGACTCCCCAGGGTGAGGGAGGGCTGAGCCTCATCCTGCTCCTCTGTAAAATGGGGATTATAAAACACATCACCTAGCCAGGTGGGGTGGTGCATGCCTATAATCCCTGCACTCAAGGAGGCTGAGACAGGAGGATGATGAGTTGGAGTCCAGGCTTGGTTACACAGTGAGTTCCAGGTCAGGTTGGACTACAGGAGTGAGACTCTAACTCAAAAAACAAACAAAAAAACCCAACCATATCACCTCAGGTAGTTGTGTGCAAAGGATAAGAGAAGCAGAACATTCACATGGGTGCCTGGCACTTAGTAGGCACTCTGTGAGTTACAACTGGTGGCCATCATCATTAGTCATGCTGAGTTGCTGACACTTCCGCTGGATCCTGGGGTGAGGGCGGGAGGATCTCGGGTGGGGGTGGAGAGGCTTTCATTCACAGTTCCTTGCAGGTGTTTCCTCTGAGGCAGACTCCAATCTCCTCAATTGTTCCTTATGCAAATGTTATGCTAATGACCACGTCACTGCACCCCTGTGCCCAGCGTGGGGAAGGTGAAGGGTGGGCTGATTCTCCACATCTTACTTTGGCCAAGTCTGTTCCCTTCTGTCGACACCAGACCTCAGCGCAGAGATGAGACCCCAGTGGAGAGGGAACAAAGAAAATCTCCAGCCTTGGTAGGAGAAGGACAGCCTCGTCATCGCCATAATCATCAACATCAAATAGGCCTTTGGAAACGTCAGACACTTCCCCGCCCTGTGCAGGCTGCTCTGCAATTAAGGAGGCCCAACCCCGGCCCTCGGGAGCCAGAGTAGGCAGGAAGGTAGGGAGGAGTCAAGGAGGAAGAGTGACAGGCTCTGTTTGCTGGTTCTTAGCCAGGGTCCAGGCCCAGACCTCCCCTAGCGCCCCAACTCCAGATGGGCCTGGGAGAGGAGATCACAATAAAGTGAGGAGACTGCAATTCAGGAAGTGATCACAGCGGTGCTTGCTCCGCCCTGCTTTCACTTTCTTCCCAGTGGGTGACTTCACCTCTCTGTCTTGTGTCCTCCACTATAAAATGGGCCTTAGAGTTCCTGCCTGTCCAGATTGCTATGAGAATTAAGTTAATCCTGGAGGCCTTAGGAAAGTTGGTCCTGCCCGACGAATGGCACGATAGCAAAGGAAAGGCAATGGCCAACCTGGTTCCCTGCCCACATTAGCCAGGTGGTCCAGTGTGATTGCTCCCACCTTGCACTTGGTGGCTTGATGCTCTGTCAGTTTCCCGAACCAAGGTAAGTGGTAATGATTGAGTGGTGCGTGCCCTCCAACCAGGGAGGCTGAGACGGCCTCCACTGAACATCTCACCTGCTCCCTGTGTTAGTGGTGAGCAGCTGAACTTTCGTCTGCAGCATCCATCTGCATGCTCAAGCACAGCAGCAGGTGAGGGGTGCTGAGGCCAAGGACCCAGCCTCCTCCTGTGCTGACACTGGCAGGGCTTTTTTTGCTGAAATGCCCAGGTCTCTGGGCAGCTTTTCTGTGACCCCCTCCAATCCCTGTAGAGAGGACTCTGTTTGGAAACTACTCCAGGACAGACCCAGCCCTCCAGATATAGTAGGTGCTCAATAAATTCAAATTGGATAGACCAGAGAGAGAGCCCTGGGGGCACTACCAAATAAATAACAAATTGTGCAAGCTGTAGGCCACTGTAATTAGACCAAGGAAGGTAGTCAATTATTAATATCAGACATGTGGCAGGGTGGGGATAATGAAGAGTCACTTCCTGCACCCTCAGGGACTTCCCTCCCTGTGATGACCTTCTAAAGAGGACAGATCTGCACCAAGTGCTCTAGATCCCTCTGCCCTCACATGTCTACGAAGGTCTCTTGTGCACTACAATTAGGTCCCTGGCCTCACCCATTCCTGCCTCCTTCCTAGGACCCCATAGCACTCTGTACCTCTTACCTCATGATGCCTCTTGGTAGGGAGTCCAGATTAGATAACCCAAGCCTGCCTCCCCTGTGGGATTCCAAACTCTGCCAAGGGCTGGATTTATCCCCTGCCCACTGCTCTATCCCAGAGGCGGAGTCCAGCAGAGCACTTGTGCCGGGAGTGCTACTCACTGCAGGCATACCTCTGTCACACACTTGATTCTTTCCAGGATTCTCATCGCAAGCTCAGTTGGACGAGAACCAAATCAGATTCAGTGGATAGGGTCAATGTTGACCTTATGGGGAAATTTGATTTAGTCTCATCCAGTTCTGTTTGCAACCAGAATCATGGAAAGAATCAAGTTCATGAACCAAGGGACCACATATGCTTGTTGAAATGGAGAATTCCAGTGAGGAGGAGAGGGGGAAGTAGGAAGAAAGGAAGAGAAAGAAGAGAGAATGACAGAAAAAAAGGAGGCCAGCTCAGGAAAAGAAAGGGAGGAGGATAGGGAGGGAAGGAAGAGAGAAATGAAGGAAAGGAAAGAGGGAGGGAAAGATAGAGGACAAAGAGCAAGGTAGCCATGTCTGTTCTCTAGGCCAGGGAACACAAGCCCAACCCTGCCTTGGAAGTGTCTATTCTATTTAGAAAATAAGGTAGCCACACAGAGAGCCCTGACCTCCAGCCCCTGCTTGGCTGGCTGGGCTTGTGTGTCCTTGGCCTGTCCCTGTCTCTGTCCTGCCAGTCCAAGCTCCCTTTCCCGGCTCCCACTGGCAACCCACTCCTGAGGAGGTGCTCCTGGTCACCATCCAGGGGTGGGGGCCACGCAGGAGCCAAGCCAAACCAGGGAGCGTGGCCAGGAAGGAGTCAGCAAAGCAGATGCCACCCCTCTCCTGCTGCCTTGATTAGAGAAATTGAGATGTTAATAATATTCCGAGATGCAAGGTGCTAATTAAAGTTAATTACTGTTTCCTTGTGAAGTAACCTCTCCTCGTGTTTACCAGGAACAAGGCTGCCAGCCTCTCCCCTGGCTCGTGCCAATCACAATGCCTGCTGCTCCGCGTACCCTAGACCCTCATAGGCGCCCTCAGCTGTCCTGGCCCAGCCCAGGCAGGCATCAGGATCTGAAGTTCCCAGGCCCTGCCCCTTGGCATGGTAGCAGACTGGGCTTGCCAAGGTATACAGGGGGTCACTTGAGTGGGAGTGACCTGTGAGCTGGGGGACAGGACTAATGGCCTCACAGGCCTGCACCTGTTCTCTGCCTCCTGCCTTCCTGCAGTCTTGTTCTATTTCCAGCTGATTGACCTGGAGCAAGTTATTTGACCTTCGAATCTCAGTTTTTTTCATCTGTAAACAGGGTTCATAATTCTTACCTTAAATGATTGTGAGCATCAAATGGGACACTGCCTATAAAATGCTTACAAGAACCACATAGCTGGATTTAGTAAGCTCTCAATTAAAGTTAACTGTGATTATTATTGTCTTTGTTAACCATCTCCCTCTCCTGTGTGTTCTGGCTGCAGGACAAGGGTGGGTCAATCGGAGTGTATACCTGCCCTCAACATCCCAGGCACACTGCACATGTAATGTCCTTGTGAAGGCCCCCCTGCACCCCAACATATGCTCTCCTCATTGCCCCTCCCCGGTTACAGCCTCATGTGAAGAAATAGGACACAAACAACACTTTCATGAGTGGGTGTGTCCATGTATCAATGTGTATGTATACGAATGTGTGTGTGTGTGTACAAATGCATGTGTCTCCACTTTCGTATTCCAGGCTTTACAGGCCTCTGGGGGAAGGGCCACCCCCTTGGGATCCAAGACCAGTTGCCATGACAACCACTGCAGGTGTGTACCTTCAACCTCCTGTTACCCCTGCCCCGCACACACAGCCACTCTGGCCAGTTCTAGGGTAGGTGCCACCTCTCTGATGACCATCTCCCTGCCCCAACTGCAGGCTGCTCCCGTCCCTTAGCTGCCTTCTCAGGTAGCGCTGGCGCCTCAGGCCTGGGGAGAGGTCCAACGGACCAGGCTGAGGCCTGTGAGGAATTACTCCCTCCCACCCAATTTCCTCTGGGCACTTAGAGCTAATGAGTTAATATTGCTGTCACCTTCGATTTGGGTGAATGAAGGCCTCCAAAGGGGCCTCACTGACTATAGCATATAAAGTTCAGTGATGGTGAACCTTTTAGAGTTTTCAGTGGTAACAAACAGCCTGCTAGGGTACACATGCCATAGGTTCACCACCACTGACACAGATAATCAAAGGGTCAGGAACCCCAGCTACCTTGGAGCACCTTCCCCAGCCAGAGGAGGACCCTTGACTTTTTTTCCAAGGACAGCCCTGGCCAGCTCAGCCTGGGGCATTTCCTGTTTAGGGGTTTACAAGGTGAAGTGCAGGGAACTTGGGCTGGGTACCCAGCCCAGCTGTGAGAATGGAGTGATTTGGAGGCACATTGCTGGAACCAGCAGGTTCTGGAAAATCTCTAAGGCTCAGTTGGTCCTGGTGACCCTGCATTCCATCTGTTCTGTTCACAAGCCCCATTTTTTTTTTTTTTTCCAGTAGCAGGGACTGAATCCAGGGTCTTCACACTGAGTTACGTCCTCAATCCCCAAACTTTTTTTTTTTTTTTGTAATTATTATTTATTTTGAGACAAGGTCTTGCTGAGTTAGTACATTGCCTGGGCTGGGATAAATTTGTAATCCTCCTGCTTTAACCTCCCAGAGCACTGGGATTACAGGCGTGTGCTGCTGTGCCCGGTCCATTTCAGGCTTAGTCTTGCAGAGGGCAGACCCTGTCCTTGACTCTCCATACCAAGTTTCACCTCCTCCTCCCAAAAGTCCCTTCCTTTACTCTAGCTCCTCTGGGGACCTGGATCCCTCTCCCTAAAGCCCATGCCTCCTGATGCCAACTCTATTTACTTCCATCCCATCTCTTCCCCAGTGCCCCCTCCAATCCCTTCCCTGCACAGTCCTTGTCACCTACATCCCCTCTCACCTAGGAAACACCACTCCCACTCCCCCATCCCACCTTTCTGGTTCTGGCTGCATGATTCCTACACAGACAAAGATCTCTCATTCATTCACCGAACATTTTTGGTGGTAGTGAATAAGTTAAACAGTTCATGCCTTCTGCAAACTTTTATTCTAGTGGGAAGAGATAGAAATTGAACAAGTAAACAACATAATGATAGACTGGGATAAGGTCAAGGACAAAGGCAAAGGGAGCCTGATGACAGATTAAAGGGGGCACTTTTTACTCCCCTCCTTCGAAATGGAGCTAGGACTGAGTTGTGGAGTAGCTCTCCAAGGACCACCCACAGGGAGGAGACAGATTTGGTAGAGGCAGTTTCTCAGCTCATCTGGAAGTGTGGGCAAGGAAGCCACTAGCCTCTGTCGCTATCCCCCAGCCTACTCGGATGGACATTTTCCTCCTCAGTCAACCATGACAGAGATAGAAAATCAGGGAGGCCTCACCCTCCTCCCCACCAGCCCCCACCTCCACCTTGGGTCCCAACTAACCAGATTTTCCAATTTCTTGGATCTTCTGATTCCTGAGAGGATGAAGGATAAAGGCAGCAACCCTTGGGGGAGTCTAAAGGGGGGAACTGTGGGCTGGGGGCATAGCACAGCAAAGAAAAGGAGAGAGAGAGAGGGAGAGGGAGAGGGAGAGGGACTAAATACATGAGCAAGGAAAGACATGACCAGGTAAAAACACAGCCTAAAATCCATACAAACTCCTGCAGCTGGAAGAAATAAAATATGCATGTGCTGGGAGAATTTCAGAGGGATCTTGGCTAGGAAAGGGTTCATGGGTGCTGTTTTCTAAGGGTGCAGGGTTTTGAGGGTTGGAGGAACAGAGGGCATTGGGCAGGTGGAACAGCTCCAAGCCATGTGGAATCATGCGCACACTCATAAACACAGCTCAGGGACTTTGCCCTTCCCAGTGCTGCAGCCCATGAAATATTTAGGCTTCTAGACGCTGTTCATCCCTTATTGTCCCCCTCAGCAAGTATACTTCCCCTACATCATTTATGTTTGTCCCCTTTCCTTCCCTCCCCTCCCAGGCTGCAGAGAAGGGAAAAACAGACCCTAGGCTGGAGAAGGAATCTGTCTTCCAGATTCTGTAAGGGGCTAGAATCTAAGACTCACCCCCCACGCCAAAACAGGGCACCCACTGAGTAGACTTGGGAGCAAGGCAAGAGGATGGGTCTAGAAAGAGGTCATGGGGGGGTACCGGAAATCGAACTCAGGACCTTGTGCTTGCTAGGCAGGCACTTGTGCCGCTGAATTGTAACCTCGGCCTAGAAAAATGTCATTTTGGTCTCCAAGAACGGGGGAGCAGGAGGAGGAAGGGATTTGAAAGGTGTAGATGTCCTGGTTCCTGAAGGGGGTGGAGAAGGGCAAGGAGTCTGAAGTGACCATAAAAGTTGCCATTTATTTATTTATTTATTTATTTTGTGGCACCAGGGATCAAACTCACAACGTTGCACCTGCCAGACAGGCACTTAAGCTGCTGAGCCAAACTCCCAGCCCTAGCTTTTTGATGCAGGGTTGCACTATGTAGTTCAGGCCAGCCTTGTGCTCGCGTTGTAGCCCAAGCTGGCCTCGAACTCACAGCATTCCTCCCACCTCAGCCTCCGGAGTGCTGAGATTAAAGATGTGCGCCACCATGCCCGGCAAAGACAAAGCTGCCATTTATCCAAGGAGGATACCTGGAGGTGGGGTAGGGGAAAGGGCGGCCTTACCATAGCCAGGAAAGCTGCTCTGAGAAGACCTGAAGGTGTGGAGCTCAGAAAAGAACATTCCAGGTACAAGAAATTACAGCTGCAAAAGTCCTACAGTAGGAGACAGAATTTCACCTGAGTCCACAAAGATGCTAAGCTTTCTGTGGGCCGTTACCTCAGTCTCCTCAGCCTCCTAACCTTCCAAGTACCTTCTGGGTGAAATGAGTAGAAAAGGGGAATTTCGTGCTTTCTGACCAATCCTCCTCTCCTAGAATGGTATTGGGTAGTTGCTGGCCTCTTATCCGACAGCCCATCTGCCTGGCTTCATTTTATTCCAGCTGTATTAAAACCCCCTCTGATAATAAATAAATAAATAAATAAATAAATCCCCCTCTGCACCCCAAACAGGTGGATCTCTGCCTGTTCCTGTTCTTTTCCTAGGGATCACAGTCATTTCCTAGGCGGGAGGGGCAGGTTGGTCCCCTCTAGAATCTGCCTGTCAGAGCCTGGACTGCAGAATTTAGTATTTGATCCCCAGGGGTCTGGGGGAGGACAAGGCCCCGGGAAGATCCCAAAGCCAAAGCAAGCAACTTTCCTAAGCAGTTTCCTTGCATTATCACCTTAAACCCACAGGACAAATTCAAGATATTTATTTATTTATTTGGTACCAGGGATTGAACTCATCACCTCAAGCCTGCTAGGCAGGCACTTATGCCACTGAGCTAAATCCCCAGCCCTCAAGATACTTATTTTTGAGACAGGGTCTCACTCTGTAGGTCAGGCTGGTCTCAAACTCACAGCCACTCCCCTGCCTCAGCCTCCTGAGTGCTGGAATTACAGGTGCATCACCATGCCTGGCTCTAAATTCAGAATTTATCATTCACATTTCATAACTGAAAAAACTGATGCTCACAGAGTTTATGTAGCTTGCCAAGCAGCAGCCAGTCCCTTTTGAGAAAAAGGGAAAAGGCTTAGATAGGGGGTGCACATTTCTTTCGGGATCCTGCTAGCCTGCTGTCTGTCCCACTTCCTCTTCCTCCCCAGAGACCAAGTTCCTTCACATCACAGAGCATCAGCTCCAGCCTGGACTCCCAAAGTTACCTGTTCGTTAAACAAACTTTGGTGGCCAGGCATTTGGAGTCCCTGAGGAAGAGGCTTTGAAAAAGAGAGCAGGGAAGTGAGAGCCAGAGCGAGAGCCAGACAGACACAGGGAGACACGGGTGGGGATGGGGCAGAGCAGGAAGCAGGTGAGCGAAGGGGGGCAGTGAACACCAGACCCCAGCAGCCTGGACAGCTACAGCACCACCCCACCCATAGAGTGGTGGCAGGATGGCTGGAAGGTGAAAGCAGGAACTCCCACCCCACCTCCCCCCAACTCTGGCTCCTCCCATCCTTCTTCACACGGCATCTGCCCCTCCCCCTCTGTCCTCATCTTCTCCGGAACAATTCTAATTAAACTAAGTGACTAAGAGGTGGTTTCAGCCTGAACAGCCAATTAGGCCTAGAAGAAGGGAAAGTAGCTCCCCTAAGTCCCCCACCTCTGCTCAGCCCCCTCTTCTGCCTTCTGCCCCAAACCAATGAGTCTCATCCCAAGAGTTCACACCATCATTCAAGTTCCCCAGATCCCGTTTCTCTCCCACTGTCCACTACGCCCCATTCCCTATGCCCAAACAGCCCCCAGCACATTCTTAGTCCCCACCCTGAGCCCTCAACACTCAAGTCCAGAGCCCACTCACGTCTTCTTGACAAGGGGTGCAGGGAAAGGGTAGGGGACTCCTCAGGAAGGTAGCTTTCTAAGTCTCCTTATTTCTGATGTTCCTCTCCTCCTCCCCACCCCCTTCCTCTGGCACTTATTTCTAACATCTATGGACCAGGCCTCCCGGTTGCCATGGAGACGCAGCGTGCAGCTGGATGGTGAGTGTGTGAGAGGAGCTGTGTGCCTCTGCAGCAGGGGCGGTTGGCTCTGTGGGAAACGTATCCATGTGCAGGAAGCATTCTTCCAGGGGGAACTGGACAGGGACCTGGGTCCCTTCTTGAAGTGAGACCCAAGTCAAGGGGAAGACTCCCCAAGACCTCAACTTCTAATGCTTTGGCTTTGGGATCTTCCTGGGGCTTGTCCTCCCCCAGACCCCTGGGGATCAAATACTAAATTCTGCAGTCCAGGCTCTGACAGGCAGATTCTAGAGGGGACCAACCTGCCCCTCCCGCCTAGGAAATGACTGTGATCCCTAGGAAAAGAACAGGAATGGGCAGAGATCCACCTGTTTGGGGTGCAGAGGGGGTTTTAAAACAGCTGGAATAAAATGAAGCCAGGCAGATGGGCTGTCGGATAAGAGGCCAGCAACTACCCAATACCATTCTAGGAGTGGAGGATTGGTCAGAAAACATGAAATTCCCCTTTTCTACTCATTTCACCCAGAAGGTACTCGGAAGGTTAGGAGGCTGAGGAGACTGAGGTAACAGCCCACAGAAAGCTTAGCATCTTTGTGGACTCAGGTGAAATTCTGTCTCCTACTGCAGGACTTTGGCAGCTGTAATTTCTTGTACCTGGAATGTTCTTTTCTGAGCTCCAAACCTTCAGGTTTTCTCAGGGATGCTTTCCTGGCTATGGTAAGGCCGCCCTTTCCCCTACCCCACCTCCAGCTATCCTCCTTCATGTCCCTCTGTTTGTTTCCTTCACAGCACTTTAACACCATCTATAATTATCTCATTTGTTTGCTTATTGTCTTGTGTTCACCGCTGGAATGTAACTTCCAGGAGAGAAAGGCAGAGAGGGAAAAGAGAGGGAGACAGAGACAGAGATAGACAAGACAGAGACAGAAACAAACCCAGACTGTCTTACTAAGTGCCTCAAGACCAGCATCTGGTGCAGGACTTGCCACATGGCATCAAATATGTATTAAATCAGAGTGGACAAATGGTTTCCATTGAAGCTTCAGAAGAACTCTCATTATTACTCCCATTTTACAGATGAATAAACTGAGGTTCAGCAAACTGCCCGAGGTCATGGCACAAGGAAGTGGAAGAGCCAAGTTTATTTATTTTTTCTTTTTCTTATGTTTGTTTTTGAGATAGGGTCTCCTCTATAGTGCAGGCTGACCTCATACTCACTGCCTCAGCCTCCCAAGTGCTGGGATTATAGGTCTGTGTCATACATGGCTTCTACAGCCAGGTTTCTTTGGGTGTGTGTGGTGCTGGGGATCAAACCCAAGACCTTGTGTATGCAAGGCAAGAGTTCTACCACTGAGCCGCATCCCCAGTGTCATGATATGGCCTCCATCGCTCCAGATGTGATAGAAGGAGGTAGGGCACACCCTAACTGACCAGCAGCACACCTGGTTCCTCTTCCTGTCTACCTGTGTGTGTCTCCACTCCCAACCCAGGCATAGCCAGAGAGACAGAAATACAGGGCAGTGGTCAGTCGGACCTGGTGGTACACACCTTTAATCCCAGCACTCAGAAGGCTGAGGCAAGAGGACCATTGTGAGTTCGAGACCACCCTGGGCTAAAAAGTGAGGTCCAAGCCAGCCTGAACTGCATACTGAGACCCTGTCTCAAAAAATTGGGCTGGGGATTTAGCTCAGTGGCCTAAGTGCCTGCCTGGCAGGCACAGGGTTGTGAGTTGGATCCCCGGTAGCAACAACAACAACAACAACAACAAAAAGAAAAAAAAAAAAGAAATACAGGGCAGTGAAGGGACAAGCCAGAATCCGTGAAGAATGCTGGGCAAGGTGGCACACACCTGCAACTCCAGCACTCAGGAGGCTGAGGCAGGAGGACTGTTGCAAGTTCAAAACCAGCCTGGGCTACAAAGTGAGCTCAACGCTGAATAACTACACCCTGTCTCAAAAAGACATCAAACAAACAAAAATGTAAATGCTTTTCTTTCAGAGGCTTAGGATCCTTTACTGTCCCTCCCACTTTCCCAATCCCTGGGTTAACCAGCAGGTTCCCTTAGTTCTGGACCCTGGCTTCCTCTCTGAATTCTCTTGCTCTCCTGAACCACCCCACCCTCTGCTCCACCTCCTGGCCCTTGCACACACTATACTCCACCCACAGTGTTGATCTCTTCCTCTGTGAATTTTCCTCCGTGTACCCTCGAAACTCAACTCTGGCACCACCCCCTCCAGGAAGCTTTCTGGACTCTTCAACCTGAATTTCCGGTGGCTCAAGACAGGGCAGAACACATGATGTGGTCATTGTTTGCCAGTCTGCCCTTCCTATAGAGATTATTTGTCACTGAGGTGTCCCTGTGCTGGCCTGCCACGAGGGAGGGGCTCAGGAAATATTTGCAGAATGAGTAAATAAACCAGGGTTAGGATTCTGGTACCCACCAAGCCACTGCCTTCTCCCCCAACTCTCCTGACACCTGATACCGTTTCCTGGACTCCCCTTAACCAGGAGGGGCTCCTCATCCTCCACTGTCTGCTCAAGTCAGGAGAGGATGATGTGGCCCCTCTCTGCTGATTCACCATCTCCGGATTAAGGAAGTTTAAGGAGGCCAGGCCTCAAGGTTAGGGGCTTGTCATCAATGCCACTGTAAGGGCATGGCTTGTGATTCTGTTGATAGGGGACTGGAGGGCGGGGTTACAGACTGAGGTATGGAGTTCAGCTAACACAGTGGATTCAGAGGCCTCCACGGGCCTTTGCCCTTCCTTCCCGCCACCTTCCTCCCAAGGCCAAGGGTGTGCCTGGTCCCAAGCGTGCCTTGTTTACTAGCTCCCACCCCGCCCCTTCCCCGCTGCAACCCAACCACACTTCCCTCCAAACGTCGCAAGGAGATCTGGGGTGGGCTCCAGGCCCCGCGATGCCTCGCGTCTGGGAATGGATGAAGGGGCGCCGGCGACCCCGCCGAACCAGCAGTCTATCCGGGTTTACACGGAAGCTCATCCGGGATTAGTCCCTGCGCCCGGCTAATCCCGGCGGCTGGATCGACCCCGGGGCTGGGAGCAAAGCCCAGGCAGCGCGGGCCCGAGCGGCGAGGCGAGGCGAGCTCGCGGTGCAGCGGAAGCGCGCGGGGCGCGGGCGAGGAGGGGCGCCCGCGAAGGCGGGGCCCGGAACCGGCTGATCCGGTCCCTGTTCCTCGACCTCCTCGGAGCTGGTGTTTACCCCAGAGCCCGGCGGAGGAGGCAGAAGCCGCTCGAGCGCAGTCGGAGACCCGGCCAGAGACCTTTTTGGTCCCCTTCCCCCAAGTCGACTTGCAACCCACGCTCCTGAGCGTGGGAGGAAGTGACAGACAGACAGATGTCTCCCGCCCCTTTCGCAGTTCCACTTGTTGCCAAAGGAGCGGGGAGTGATACACCAGGCAACGACAGCCCCCCAGTCCCTGCCGGAACGTCCTGGGGCGCCCGGTGGAAAGGCAGCGGCGCAGCGTGACCCTCCTCGGCGCCAGCCCAGTGCAGCCCTGGCCGGCACCCGAGCTCCGTGCGGACGCGGTGCGTGGAGCGGGCAGGCCCATTTGGAGCTGTAGGAACTAGGCGTCTGTCAGTCTGTCCTCTCTCCCCCATCCCCCCGAGTCACCCATCTCTCTCAGTTGGTCTCTCCTTGCCCTCACGACCCTCTACTCCTCTCCAAGGTTTCCATCCCAGACTCAGCTCCATTCTCACCGGGACGCAGACCCGGGGCTTGGAAGAAGCGGAGTGGGGTCCGGTTTTCACACTTTTATTGTAAAGCTCGGGAATAATTACACGGGTCTTTCATTGACAGCTCAGCAAACAAACCGGAAACGAACCGAACCGGAGAGGGAGAGGGTAGGGGCGGTGCCTGCGCATGCTCGCGGCGGGGCGGGGGGTCAGAGAAAGAGAAAGACAGAAAGAGACAGAAATCATTACAAATCAACGGGATTGTGCTCGCAGCGCCAGGGATGGGGGTGGAGTGGGGGCGGGGCGGGGCCCTTCCCGGGAGGAGCGAGGCGGTGGGAAGTGGCACGAACCAAGAGAAACACGACCCCAAAGTGGGCACCCGACGCGCCCCCAACCCCCCTCCCCAACCCCACCTCCCCGACACACGAGAGAGACACGGCCCCCCT
This sequence comes from Dasyprocta punctata, assembly GCA_004363535.1. Taxonomy (NCBI): domain Eukaryota; kingdom Metazoa; phylum Chordata; class Mammalia; order Rodentia; family Dasyproctidae; genus Dasyprocta; species Dasyprocta punctata. Next base: position 16,970 of record RJWM01000983.1, read on the forward strand.
CCCCACTCAGATAACCCAAGGAGACACAGTCTCCTCTTCCCCATGGGCAGACACACGCCTCGGAGGCGAGACACAGTCTCCCCTCCCAGAGAAGTCCCGCACGGAGACGCCCCCTAAGAGACCTTCTCTTGGCCAACACCCGGAGACAGCCCCCAGCCAGGGAAGAAACGGCTCCGGAGGCCCCGCCCTCAGGAGAGAGGTATCCCAGAGCCCCTGGGAGGAAAGACAACTCGGAGATAACCAGCCTCATCCCAAAGTGCTTCAGGAAGACACCCCCGTAGGAGGGAGGGGGGAGGGCCAGAAACATCCCTTCCCGGACAGCTTCAGAGACACCCCTTCCCTGGGAAGAGAGATGGCCCAAGACTGACTTGTCTTAGGTACTCCCAGGAACCCTGGAAGGAAAACAGGCTCCCCAGAGCCTGGGTAGGGAGGGGAGACGTGCTCCCATGGTTCCCTAGCGGGAATACATGCTCCCCAGAGATTCCCAAGAGGAGACATAGGGGCTAGAGAGCCCCCAGAGGTCACGGATGCCCCGAGACACCCCCCAGGTAGGGAGATGCTTTGGGGACCCTAGGAGAAAAATATGTCCCTATACACCCTCTATCTATCAAGAGACATGCTCTGAAGTAGGGGGTGGGGATCAACTAGGTCCCCTCCAGGAAGACACTGACTGGGTCAGGCTGGGTTTTGGGGGGGGTCTCCTCTGGCCAAATGTCGCCTATTGGTACATAAAACTGTACGCGACACAAGGCATTGGGAAGGGGCTTCACAGACCCAGGACCAGCAGGACTAGTCCCCAGTGCTGTCACCCATCCCCTGCCCACCTTTGGTTTCACCTCATGAGTGCCCAGGTGGTGACAGACTTAGCACTCTGACCCCAACCAGGGGGTCAGCGGGGGGCTCTGCCTTTGTCTGCCGGAAGGACTTCTGCTCTGTGCTTCTCAGCCCTCACAGCCACCTGGGCTACCCCCTTCCTTCTGGCTTCTCCATTGTGCAAATTGCTCCTCTGCCCTTCCACTCGGTGCTCAGGAGTCTCCAAGGCTGGGGCAGGGTGCCCAGGCCATCAGGGGCTTCCTGCAGGGGTCTGCGGACCCCAGGGATGCTCCTTGTCCAGACCACCCTCTTCACCAAGCAAACGGGCCTCATACAATCTTTTTGCCCCACTCCTGACCTCCGGGACCCAGGACAGCTCTTGAGGCCACTGCCCCACTAGCTGGGCACCTCATGCTACCAACTCCACCACTATTGCACCTGCCCCATTTGTGCGGGGGTGGGGGAGGGGGCACTCTGTCTCTTTAACAGGCTCCCCAGCCCACTTCTTGGGCCTCCCCCAGGGAAAGGAGCCTTTGGCCAACCCCCTGACCTAGCTGCTGCCACCCAGCCCACTCTGCCTCCACGGAAGGGCTGTGGGTACTGGGGCCACCAACCTAACAATGCTCTCCTTCCCAGCACTGTTATCTCAGACCAAGTCGGGGGTAAGAGAGCAGAGAGCAAAGTGATTCTACAGCCGTCCCTCCACCGGCTTTCCTGGGGTGGGAGTGGGGTCTCTGGGGTTACAGGAGTCAGAACCCCAGCAGCACAGCTCCCAAAGGCACCAGACAACCCAGCAGCCTGTACCCACCCCTCCCACACACTCGGGCCACTACCCCCCAAGCTTAGACTAAGTCCAGCAAGGGCCATACCCTGAGTCTCCAGCCTCCCAGCCTGGGCCCCTAGGGAGCTGGAGAGGTATGGGCCAAGGCAGTGGGGGTTTCTGGAAGGAAGAGAGGCTGAGGCTTGGAGATGGCCACAGTGGGAGATGGGGACTCAGCAGGATGCCCCTCACACCCTGGCCCCCTGAGGTGAAGAAAAGAACTTCACCTCATCATGGCTGACTGGGCTTCTCTGCCCCCCAACCGCCCTCCCCCCTCCCCCATCGGACCCCTGACCCTGGCAAAGGGAAGCCCAACTGGAAGAAGGGGGCCTGGAGCCCAGGGTGCCCTGAGGCAGCCCTTCCCACCCCCTGAGATCAAGGCAATGGTGGTTTTACAGGCTGACGGGTCAGTCATGGCAGGGGTTGGGGTTGGGGGGCAGGGAGGGGGAAGGGTGCCATCCCCCATACAGGAGGCAGCAACCAGCCACCCCCTGAGCAAACCTTCCTGCTCCCAACTCACCCAACCAGGCCAGAGGCACAGTCATCCCACCCCTGTCCAGCTGCCCCCCACAGCCTCAGGGCCCCTCTGTGATGCTCACATGGATGTGGGAGGCCAGCCTGAGCTGAGCGGGGATCCCCCCCAGGGCACAGCGCAACAGTTCCAAAAAAATAGAGATTTGTATTTTTAAAAAAAATTAAATAAAAGCCCAGCTCTGCTGATAGGCAAATGTTACCCTCATCCCCACCCCCACCCACCCATTGTTTCCCTGGCCTGCACCCCCATCCCACCACGGCCCCAGGGGTATTTACAACATGGAACAATAGAGGCCTGGGGTGGGGGGCACTGCAGCAGGGCAGAGGGGCACAGGGAAGGTCCCCCCCAGGGGGGTCCCCCAAGACAACACAACATCAACGAGAAAAGTTGCAAATCAGGCAGAAATGGGGACATCATTCCAAGGTCCTTATATACAGACACTGCATGACCAGCAGGGAAGGGGCGGCCCAGGTGGGACCGGGCATGGGCCTGTGGCAGGCAGGTGGGCCAGCCCAGGAGCAGTACTGGAAGACAAGGCCTCCGCCCCACTCCCACCCCATCCCACCCCACCTTTGGTAACAAAAGCCCTTCAGGGAGCCCCTGGTGATCAAGAGTTTCCTCTGGGAGTTCCCAGGGAGAGGGGCTCCCCAGTTCAGCCCTGCTTCAGACTGAAATGGGGCATGCTGTCCCCGCCCTGGTCGGCCATGCGGGAAACAATGAGTTGAAAGTGTGCTGCCCACCCTTGACTCCACCATCTGCCCAAAGTGAGGGAGTGCTCCCTGGAAGCTGATGGAAGGGAGCCCAGTCACTGTAGAGGAGCCCCCTTGGGCATCAGCTGGGAGGAGCCCTGTATCAGGGAGAAGGTGCTCCTGGGAGCTGCAGGGATGGAAACAAGAGAGAGGACCTGGACCCTGCGTGGGGGAAGGGCCAGCGTGGTTGTGAGGCCAGTACTCCCACTCGCTCGGGGCCCTGGCCACAGAGCCCACGCTGGAGGGGTCAAGAGTTGGGCCCTGGGGTGGGCCCAAGTGGGAGCTGGCCCGTGGCCGGGAAAAGGGGTGGCCAGCCGGCCAGGAGGGGGCTCACAGGTAGATCTCACGCTTGGCCGTCTGGGCAGATGCCGGTGTGGCTGTGGGTGGGAAGTCCGAGGTCTGGGTCAGGGGGATTTCCTCCAAGGTGGCCGAGTCCTTGCAGGAATCATGGCTACTGTGGGAGAAGGCACTGTAGGAGGGCAGGAGGCGCACGGGGGCCGTTTTGGTGTTCCGGTCTTCCGGGGGGCTGGGGCTGCCGGCGCCCGCAGGCTCCTGCCCTCCTCGGTCCTGGTAAGGCACGAAGGTGGAGAGTTTGAGGGCGCTGCTCTTGGTCCGGCGGCTGGGAGATGACTGGCCAGGCATCCAGCACGTGTCAGAGTGGCCAAACTCACTGCACTCCCGGGTGCATGTGCCCGTCATGGCGACATCAGGCAAAGGGCGGAGGTCTGCAGAAGAGAGCGACACAGTCATCAGGAATGGCAGCCTCAAAAAGTGCTGCTCCCTGGTCTCCCACTGGTATCTGCATCCTGACTCAGAACAAGGGTGCACAGCTGTCCTGCTCACTGAGCCCACAAGCACTCACCCCTCAAATAGACCTGCACCCTCTCACCACCAACCTGCTGACCCACTGTGCTCCCTCCCTCCCTCTCAGGCTCTCTCTCTCTCTCCTTAAATGGACACATTTGAGCCCCACCCACCCTTTGGCACTATTCTACACACATGTACTCAAAATCTGCCATCGGAGAGGTTCACAAACAGCTCATCTACATACACTGTAGTTTGTCTCAGTGGGCTTAATACATGCAATTGTACCCTCAGATAAGGCTGAGAAAACTCCCATTCTCATTTAAGGACACAAGCGGCTCTCTATGCCTCTGTCTCACACACATACACACAAACAGACAGGCATGGACACACGAGTTCACTGCGCAACAAAGATGGGCACATACCTTTTTGCTACACCCCCTCAAGCCTCACATGCTTCCAGTACAGCAATGCCTTGCTTCAAAGCCAGGGGAAGGGGTGAGCATCTATGCGGGTGTTCGCACACAAGTACACTCACATTCATGCAGCCCCTGCCCATCTCACTCCGGCCCCCTCACCAGCCCTGGCCTTGCCCCGGCTCCCTGCCCAGAATGCCCCTGGGAACAGGAGTTGGCCGTCTGACATCAGCAGTAGCCGGTACGGTTGCTGGGCAGCAGGGGTCTCCATGGGAACAGCTGGGCCATGAGCACTTCCTGTCACAGCTGCCCCTGTCCTGCCCTCGCTTAGGGATAGCACCAGGCGGTGACCCCTCCACCCTCCCCACATGATGGAGCAGCACTGCCTGGGGCAGGGGCTCCCCTGGCACCGCCCACCCTGGCTTGGCCTCCTGCCAGTGCAAGGTGAGGAGGGGACAGCTCTGTTGTTAACCCTCAAAGTGCCAAGGCTCTTCAGCTCAGGGCAGAGCTGGGGGACCCAGTGTGGCACGGAGCACTGGGTGGGTGGGGCTGGGTGCTGGGCCAAGTCCCACAGACCCCAGACCCCAGAGCAGTTCCCACATACCTGGCACTCTGCCTCAGGGCCTGCTCCGGCCAGCCGGCTCTGCGCGGGCACAAAAAGGACGAGACGGGCATGAGATCACACATGGAGGGGCAGGGGTGGGGGCAGAGGGCACGCTGAGACCTAGGGCCTGGGGGTTTAGACAGGGCTGCTGACTGAGGGGTGCACAGTGGAACTGTTCATCTTTGGGGCAATAGGACACTTGGATTGAGGAAGGAGTGAGACCCTGCATAGTGCCAAGTCTGAGCTTTTCTATCCCAAGGACTAGCTGACTCAGGATCCCTCTCTCCACAGGCTGCCACGGACACCTTCGTGCCCACACACGCCCACAAACACGCACGCGCACCCTGTCAGCACACTCACCATCACTCCCACGTCCCAGCCAAGACTTCCCTCCACCGTTACCCCCCAAACTCCTCCCAGCCATGCCTTTCCCCTTCCAGACCTTCTCCCACTCCTCTCCCCACAGATCATCATCCTGTCTCTGCTCCTGGGGCCCAGCCTCTATTCTCAAGGCCCTCCAACCCCACTAGAGGACCACCACCTGCCTCTGAACGTTTCCTCAGCATTACCTGAGCCTCTGGTCACCATTCTCAGGTCCCTGTTCCCAGAGAGGAAGTGGAAGGCTGAAGGCAAGGGCTCTGGGCCCAGAGAAATGTGGGTCTGAATGCTCCCAAATGTGTTGCTTCCTAGATGTGTGATTTTACCTCTCTGAGCCTCAGTTCCCTCTACTTTAAAGTGGCATGATCAAGTTCTCAGATCAGAGAGTGGTTGTGAAGAATAAAAAATATATACCCAAAGACTTAGCCTGGTGATTACTACCAAGTACACAAGAAGAACTCCATAAATGGAGGATATTTTTAAGGTCTTGTCACCATTCTCAGGCTTTTACACATTCCTAGGGTACCTCAACCATGCTGACATTCCTCACCGTTCTCGGGGTGTTCCATCTCTCCTATGCTGCCATCAGGGGTGGTGCGTTCATAGTGATCTTCAGGCAGGGCCAAAGGACCAAGTCGGGGCCCTGAGGATGATTTGCTGGATGGCGTCTCAGACTCCTCCAGGCCGCTATCATAATAACTGTGCTGGGATGGGTCCTGCAGCTCCTGGGCCTGGCTAGTGGCCGAAAAGGTGACACGGCGGTGAGGTAACTGCAGGGAGAGAGAGAGTCACTGTTGGCCAGCCAGCTCGCTGAATTGGGCCCAGCACCACCCCAGGACCAGCCCCAAAGATCCCCCCAGGTCTAAGCAACAACCAAGAAGAGGCCCAGCTGACGAGCACAGCATAGACCCCCCAAAAGCATAGGCTCCAATAGAGGACTGCCCCTTAATTCTAGGACAGCTCGTAGTATAGCTAAGTTCACACGCTGAAAGTCCCAACACAGCACAGGCCCCAGTGTTATTACAGCCACCACAGTAATCCTAACTCAGCACAACCACGGGTTAGAGCACAGCCCTTCTAGTTCTAGCCATGTTTTCCAACATGGGCACAGCCTCCCTGTAATTTCAGAACAGCCCCTGATCCAGAGTAGAGCCCAACACCAAAACACTGCTCAAGTGTCACCAGCTAATTCCCCAAGTGTCAGCACGGCCTCTAAACACCAGCACAGCCTCCAATTTCTAGAACAGCTTCCTAAAAGCAGTAGAGTCCTAACTCCCAAACAGCTCTCCAGTGCCAGTCCCCTAATTTCCCAAAAGAATGCTCCAAACTCCAGTTCCTCACCTGCTCACTGCTCTGTGACTTCCCATGGCCTCCGTCCAAATGAAGTGGTAACCTCTTTCTCAGCCTCTGTTTCTCATCCCTGGCATGTGGCACTGAGGCAGCCTCAGGATTCCCTGATGCATGCCCTCCCCACCAGCCCCCAGTCCCCAACCCCACTCATCCCCCTCTGGAGAGGCTTTGCAGTGCAAAAAGATGGGAAGAACCAAGAGGAATCCTGTAATAAGCCAGAACACCTGGGGTAGGGGAACAGAACAATGAACATTCCACAGTCCTCCAGGTCAGGAAACAGAATGCTGATCGCAGAGAGGGCAGTGCCTTGGATGAACCAGGCATGGCGTCCACCAAGGATTAGGAAAGCAGGCTTCAAATGGAGACTCTTTCTAGGAAACAGGAAGGAGCTTACAGGGGGAGCCTTGAGCTTGGTGGAGCCAGACTTGAAGCTTAGATTGGGTGTTGGGGGTCAGGAGAGTGGAACCATGATAGGCTTTCCCCGCCAGCAGCCCTCTCTGCCTGCCACGGGTTAACGATCAGCCCAGGAACCTGGCAACCTCAGCCTGGCACTTGGCACAATCAGCCAGCCACCCAAACACCCACCTGGGACTGCTACTGGTTTTCTTGCCAACCAGAAATTAGGAGCTGTGGAGGGCACAGACCCAGAGCCCCTGGAGGCCAGAGGTGGGAGCAGCAAGGCCCAAGCCCTGCTGATGAGTCCCCAGGCTCCTCTAATCCTCCACCTTTGGCAGTGCTTTGTCTTTACAAACCTTGATAAGAGGTTATGACAATGGCCAAAGGAGGTGGTCCCAGGTTTGTAGACCAATCCCAGTACCCCTCACAAACTCCACCCCACTGCAGGCAGCTGGGGTAGCTCCAAAGCTGTAAGGACAGAGTTTTGAGCTCACAGGAAGGCAGCCCAGCCCACCTCTCCACCGCTTCAGGAACCCACGTTGTGATCCCGAACATTGAAAAGCCTGAGTGATGAGGGAAAAGGTGTACGTTTGGGGTTGGGAGGAAAAACAGTCCACCTAGAACTGGAGCAAACAAGCTCCAGGAGGGTTCTGGAAGGAACAGAACAGCAGGATGGTTGGTGCTTCTCTTTTCTTTTAAGGCTGTCAGCAGCCCTCCTTCCCTGCAGAGCCCACACCTAGCAACGGAGGGCTTGCCCACTAGGCAAACCACCTAGGCTCTTTGTCTATGAGTCTCTTCTGTGAAATGAAATGAGCACTGGGTTATACTCTATGTTTCCCATTGTTCTATGACTACAAATCTTAAAAGCCAAGATCCAAAATCACTGTTAGACTCTACTCCTGAAGTTCCAAGTACTTGCTGAATATTTCTAATTGGCCGCCCCTACTGATCCTTCAGATGCAACATGTCTGAAACCAAATTCTTTTCTTTTTTCTTTTTCTTCCGTACCGGGAATCGAGCTCAGGATCTTGTGCTTGCCAGTCAGGTGCTTGTGTCACTGAGCTATATCCCTGGCCTCCAAAATCTTTTCTGTCCATCAGCTTCTCATAAGCAATGATCTTATCATTATCCCATCATTCACATTCAAAAGGCTGATGTTTACCTGGAAACCCTATGATTTCCCCATCCCTCCCCCATACTCAATTAGCCTTTGAAGCCAATAGGTCTTTTCTTCTTACATTAAGCCAAAGCTGTCTATCCATCATCCTCTTTCCCACTCTTTAAAATTTTATTATTATTATTTTTTGGTACTAGGGAGTAAACCCAGGTCCTCATGTATGCTAGGTAAATGCTCTATCACTGAGCTACATTCCCAGCCCCCCCTTTTTTTTTTTTGAGATAGGGTCTCACTAAGTTGCTCAGGCTAACCTTGATCTTGTAATCTCCTACCTCATCATTACACCCTCTTAGTTTTAACTTTAGAGGGTCAATTTTTTATCTATCTATCTATCTATCTATCTATCTATCTATCTATCTATCTGTCTATCTGAGATTCTGTATAGTCTGGGCTGCTCTTGACCTGGCTATGTTTTATGTCTTAGTGCTGGTTTTGAATTTGGGATCCTCCTGCTGAGGGCTTCAGAGTTGGGATTACAGGCAAATACCACCACACCTGGCCCTAGAGATTCAATCTCTCTCTTTCTCTCTCTTTTTGGTACCTGGGATCAAAATCACAACCTTGCCCCTGCCAGGCTTACACCACTGAGCTAAATCCCTGGCCCTATTTTTTGAGACATGGTATCACTATGCAATTCAGGCTGGCCTTGAACTCACTTTGTAGCTCAGGCCAGTCTCGAACTCACAACAGTCCTCCTGCCTCAGCCTTCCAAGTGCTGGGATGAAAGGCATGCACCACCATGCCAGCTTCAATCTCCTAACTTTAACTCTACCCCTTTTTAAGTCCACCACACATTGCAGTGAACTTTCTAAAAACTCGGTTCAATTGAAAAAACTCCTAAGCTTTCAGGGACTTCCATTTCCCTTGAATTTTTCGCATGGCATTCCAGGAACCATAGGAAAAACCTATAGTTCTTTCAATCTCTTCTCTCAGCTCACTCCTTTACCCTCCACGCCATCCAGGACACTCCCATTTCTGCCCTCTCCCTATCTCCAGGGTGCTCACAAGGTGACCCCAGCAAGGGGACCCTCAAGCCAGCTCAAGGTCCATATTCTTCTCCCAGAAGCTATTCCCATGTCCTTCGCAGATTTCACCACTGTGTTCCTTCAAGAAAGGGAGGGCGCACTGTGGTCAAGTAAATTTGGAGATTCAAGGGTTATGCAAGATTAATAAAGTCCCCCTTTCTTGCAGGGCTTCTCAGAACCTTTAATAAGCAAATGTGACAGTGACTCTCTTACTACTATAACTAACTTAATCATAGAACCCTTTAAAAAAAATAGCGTAATGGATAATGGAGGACTCTAGAAATCAGATTTCCTAATGTTTTGTGTTTAGATTCTGGTTCTATCATTAACTATTTTTCCCTTCTGTAAAATGAGTGAAATGACCTATATCACAAAGTGCTATGATCATTGAAGGAGCTAATTTACATAAAGTGCTTTGCATGGTACCTTGATTTAGCAAGATTTAAAAAAAAAGTGGTGGGAGTGAGCAGCAGCAATACAAGTAGTTTCATGGAACAATTTAGGAAAAGCTTTACAATAGTACTTCTTTCTTGACAGGTAAGATTCATTTCACTTTTGTGTCTTGGACAAGTACGACCATTTCTTCATTAGGGTCTAGTACCACGCTGAGCGTGTGGTGAGCGTACCCTGTGTGCTGTAACGATAACAGTAACGCTTGGTTGGATCCAAATGTTGGGAGGAGGTGTTCAGTGTGGCTTCATGGGGGTTGGATTGGACTAGAAGGGACAATTCCTTGGATGCTAAGTGGAGGGGGTGTGAGGAATGAAAAGACGTAAAGGAACGGAAGAAATGGAAGGTCGCAAGGATAGAAACGGAAAAGAATGGGAGGTCAGGAGTTACTAGGGGTCATCCTACAGATGCTTGGTTTGTCCAGGAGAAATGAGATGTAATTAGATCTCATTTCCCTACACCCTACTCTTATAAAGTCTCCAGGAAATTTTACTTTGGGGGCATCTAGGGCTTTGGGGAGTTTTGGATCAAAGAAAGAACCGGCGCCTTGGACCTCTTGGGAGTGTCTCAAGACTCTGTGGTCACCATGGAGATGGGCCGCCTCTGACCTCAGAGTCTCCCCCAGGGTTTGAGGCCCCTTCCCCACACCTTAGCCTCCCTCAGGCACAACCAAACACAGGGCAGACCCAGGAGAGTGAGAAGTGAGAGACGGAGAGAGAGAGAGTGAAAGCCAGTAGCCCATGCTGGCCAGAGCAGGAGCTGAAGAAAGGGGAGGGAGGTGGCCTTACAGGAAGGAAACAGAGCTTGGAAGTCTCAGTATGTGAGCATGGGGCACCCAAGAGTCAGGGAGCAGAACAGGTCACCACAAAAGGCTGGAGAAGCCCCTCGCCTCCCCCAGGCCCTCCCTCCTAGCATCCCCTGGACAGTGATCCCAGTGGGGAGAGACAGGCAGGGTTGGCTAATTGCTGGTTGTTGGGAGGTGTTGCAGGGACTTGGAGGAAGATCTTGTCTTGAGGGAAGGTGGCTGGTGTAATCTAGAGGCTCTTATGGCTTCACCTGAGGCAGACAGGCTAATTGCCACCCCACAGGTGTTCTGGCCTGAGGTTGTCAGAGGCTACTCTGTTTGGGCAACCTGGATAAACTGTCTCAGGCCCTGGACATGGGGCAGAACTTTCTTGTTGAAGGGTGTCATACATAAAAAGGCCTTGCAAACACGAGAGAGGGGACAGGCTGCCCATGCCTTCATTTGAAGGCTCGTCAGGTCAGGAGGAAAGTAACTTTCTCTAGACAGGGATATGGACATGGGGCTGGATAGAGATAGCTAAGACAGGGTTGGAGTAGAGCAGGTAGGTTTAGGATGTAGGAAAGGACCAAGAGTGGAGATGGGGAAACTGAGGCAGGATCTGAGGACAAAGGGCTGCTTCCAGTCTCTCTCACTTCTTCTCTCAGTTCCCGAAAAATAAGAAACCAAAACTCCAAAAATAGAGAACTTTATTGTCAGGGACAAGTATAGAGGGAGGGGTGGGGGAGGTGGGGCCCAGCCCCAGGAGCCTGGGGGTGAGGAAGAGGTTAATGTACAGTATATATAGAAGGCACAAGTGGTGGGCTCTCCTCCCTGGCAGATTCCCCACCTGGTTCCCCACTAGGACCCTAGGTCTCCCTGTTTCCCCTCCAGAGAAGCATCTATAGCTGGTCTCAGGTAGAGACCCAGGTCTGGAATAGACTTTTTGCTAATTTCCCCACCTGCTTTGGTCTCCAAACACTCTGCTCACCTGACCATTAGTCCCCATGTGCAAGACCCAGCAGCTAGCTCAGCATCCCGGGATCTGATAAGTTACAGGCCTCTCCCCAGTGGTGGGGGGCTGGGGGGAGGTCGCCAAACATACTTTCCCTCAGTTTCCATTTGGCCTAACTCCCATGCCTGGCAAGGCAGCAGGGTCATTACCAAGGCCTCAGCAGCCCCCAATTTGTGTGCCTCCCACCCAACTACTGCTCAGGCTGGCCCCTGAATGGGCTGACATGACAAGAATCCTGCTCCATCACTCCCACACCTCAGTCCAGATGGCCCCATGGTAGGGGTGGGATGGGGGCTGGGGTGCGCTGAGCCGAAAAGGCTGGCCTACCTGCTTGCTGGGGTATTTGGGGGGGTTGGTGCGGTAGCTGTAGTCGGAGTACTGCTCGGAGCCCGTGGACGTGGTGTCCCCGGTGCCCACAAATGTGTTTGCAGGTGGCAGGTCCTGTACCACCTGGTGCTTCTTGGAGGCGGAGGGTGACTGGGGCTGCAGCTGGATGGAAGGCAGTGGGGAGTTGGAGCGGTAGTGGCGGCCCAGGTCAGGGCTGCCTGGTGGGTAGTTGAGGGGCAGGTGGATGCGAGGACTGTCCCCAGGGGCATCACTCATCAGGTTGAACTTGAGGGACTTCTGCAGACCAGCCTCATCTTCATCCTCCACTGGCTTCACTGGCTTCGGGGACTTGCTCTTCTTGCCCTTGCTTTTGTTTCCCTTGGAGGCTTTACCACTGGGCTTGGGGGCATACAGGTCTTTGGTCTCCTTCTTACCAGCCTGGTAGCCACTCTTGGCCTCCCGCTGCCGGCAGTAGCGTACAAGCACTGCTAGGGCAATGAGCAAGGCCACAGCCACAACACCAGCCACTACGCCAAAGAGGATGTTGCCACGCTGCTTGGAGCGCTCGTATTCTGGGTCCCCAGCAATGTCGATGTCCAGTGGCGTGTCCAGGCTGTGGCCCAGGAGGGTCTCCAGCAGTGTGCGGTTGGCTAGTGTCTCATTGACATAAAGGTGGACCAGGGCTGTGCCATAGCGTGGGGGTTTGCCGCGGTCACTGACCTTCACCACAAGGCGGTGTAGCCCATGGTGGCGCCGCTCAATCTCCTTCTCCAGGGTGATGGCACCTGAATGTGACCCAATCTGAAAGAGTCCGTAAGGGTTGCCACCAGCAATGCTGTAGATCAGTTCAGCATTAACACCAGAGTCAATGTCTTCAGCTGTCACCTGGCTGACTGTCTCACCGAGACGTGTCTGTGGGGTCAGCAGTCGGTGGGACGTGTTGGAGGGGGCAGTAATAAAGGGTGCGTTGTCGTTCTCATCCAGCACATTGATGGTGACGCCAACGTAAGCTGAGCGAGGTGGGACACCACCATCCACTGCCTTCAGCTGAAATGTGTAGGTGCTCTGTTGCTCTCGATCAAAGCTCAGACTGGACAGGATCGTGCCTGTGCCATTCTGGATAACAAAGTCACCATTGTCCTGTTCCACTGAGAGCTGCACCCGGGCATTCTCCCCCTTGTCCCCATCAATGACAGTCACCATGCCCACTGGACTCAGCGCTGGCATGTTTTCCATCACTGAGAAGTTGTAGCCACTCAGCATAAATTTGGGGTCATTGTCATTGCAGTCTAGCACATTGATGAGGACAGTGGCTGTGCCCTTGAGGCTGGGGCTGCCCCGGTCAGCTGCCACCACCTTCAATTCATAACTGTCCCTCTGCTCCCGATCAAGGGATGTCTTCACCCGGATCTCTCCATTTTCAGGCGAGATACTAAAGAGACCCTGGGCAGCCGGCTCAGGCTCCAGAGAGTACACCAGCTCGGCATTAGAGCCAGAGTCAGCATCACTGGCAGTGACCTCAGCCACCACTTCACCAGGCTTGTTGTTTTCTGGGAAGGCAACCTCAGTGACACTCTGGGTGAAGACAGGCGCGTTGTCATTGATATCCACCACCTGCACCTTGAGGGAATTGGTGCTGGAGAGTGGGGGATTGCCAGAGTCCACAGCCACAATCTCAATGGTGTAGTCTTTGACCTTCTCATAGTCCAGCGGGGTGGTGGTCTGAAGGAAGTACTTCTTCTTGCTGTCACTACCGGTCTCGCTGGCTTGGCGGAGTTGGAAGGGCACATCACCTGCTACCACACAGGTGACAGCTGCATTTTCCCCCTCATCTCGGTCAGATACCTGTACCAGGGCCACAGCTGTCTCCTCTGCCACATCCTCTGAGATGTTAGCCATCCCATCTTGATGGGTCACAAGCCCTATGCCTCGAATCTCAATGGCTGGGGCATTGTCATTCATGTCCTTCACAGTCACGACCACCTGGGCACGGGCACTCTTTGGGTTGGCACCTCGGTCCTTGGCGAGAACTGAGAAGCGCAGGGTGCTTAGGTCCTCACGGTCCACGGGACCCTGGACAGTGATAAGTCCAGTGTTTCTGTCCAGTCGCAGAAGACGCCTCACCACTTCGGGCGCCTGGTGGAACGTGTAGTCAATCTCAGCATTGGCACCTTGGTCCGAGTCATTGGCTTTCACCTGTAGGATAGGAGTGAGAAATCCAGAGAACAAAGAAGGATTAGACCAGGCACAGCGAGCGGAAAGGTGCATATGCTTTCCAACAAGCATATCAGATGCAGCAAATCCTACTTAGTGCCATTTGGAAAAACAAAACAGGTACTGTCTTTTCCTCTGTCTTGTCACTCTGGCAGACCTTACTAACCTATTTTGCCGGACAGCCCAGATGCAGCCTGCAAATCCTCAGCAGTGATACACACCCCATAGAGATTGGACACAGCAGGGTTAAAGTCCATATCACATTCCTATACTAGTCCAACCCAGCATGGGGATGAGGATACAACTAGTAACTAGGTAAACTCTTTCATTCAATCAGACTGGCCTTCAACCCTCTAAAAGCAGACACTTGTGTAAGCAGCAGAGATAGGGTGTACGTGTACCCCTACACACATGTACACATGTGTCTTCAGCTGTTTGTATGCATGAATGGAGACCCACAGGTGAGGGCATTTCTTTTGAAAGCAGCCAGGTAGGGATGTGGGTCAGAGGAAGCACTCGCAGCTAGGCCCAGCCATTGCTCTGTCAAACCGGGGAAACCTGTTTTGGCAGCTCCTTCAACTGCTGGCTGGCAGAGGCACCAGTGTGAAGAATCTGGCCTGAGCCTGAGGCTGGGAGGGAGGAGTTGGTGCAGGCCACAGAGCCTGTTGGCATCGGGCTGGGCTCCCAGTATCAAACAATGAACTGTCTGTCCCTTTGCAGTGGGCACGCCCTCCCACACTAATGCCGACGCGCACTGGCCCTAGTCTACACAAACATGGGGAGTAATCGGGCAATAGGAACCAGGTGCAACCGGCCATGAGGTACAATAGGTCAGAAAGCACCATGAAGGCTGGAGTTAGGTCGCTGCCAGAAAGAATGTCATGGCAGGGTAAGGGTGAAAGATAGGCACAATTTGGCAGTCTCTGGGGAGCAAAACAGAACTCTCGGGTTCAAATGCCAGCTCTACCCCTTCTCAAATGACCATGTGACCTTGGGTCAAGTACTTTTAACTGCCCCAAGCCTCAGTTTATAAATGTGTAAAAAAGAGATTAAGAATAGGAATTTGTTTCACAGGATTATGGTGAGGATTAAATTGGATTAATACATGAGAAAATGCCTATCATTGCCTGCCACATGCAAAAGTGCTCCCTGAAAAGTATTCCTTTCTCTTTCTGTCTGTCCATCCACCTGTCCTTCCTTCTACCCACCCATCTGTCCATCTGTCCACTCTGCTGTCTGTCTCAAAAATCTGAGTTGGGGGGCCATGGATATAGCTCTGTGGTATGGCAAGCATGAAGACCTGAGTTTGATTCCTGGTACAAAAAAAAAAAAAAAAAAAATCCAGACTGGGCACTGTGGCTAGTGGTCCTGTAAAACAAAGTTTGTCTTCTATGCTTCATGGCAGGAATTTCTTCTATACCCACTAGGGCTTTTTCCACAGTGAGACTCCTGGGCAGGATCTCCCAGGTACCCTGGTGCTCGCTCACATCTGTGAGGGCCCAACCCTCAGTAGTTTTCCTACCCAACTGCAGTTTCTGTCAGCAGCTGTATGAATGCTCCCCACTGTCTCTGTCTTTAGATTGGCTTCTTATCTGCCTCTTGCCATCTGTCTTTGTCTCCCTTTGTCTATGACTCTTGGCTTCTGTCTATCTGCTTCTCATTCTTTCACTCTCTCTCTCTTTCTTTTCTTTTCTTTTTTTCTTTTTGTCTTTTTAAAACAAGGTCTCACCATGTGGTTCAGGCTGGCCTTGGGCTCCCTTTGTAACCCAGGCTGGTCTCGAACTTGCAACGATTCTCCTGTTCAGCCTCCCGAGTGCTGGGATTACAGGAGTGTGCCACCACGCCCGGCTTTCCCATCCTTTCTCAATTCTGATTCTGCCTCTTTCCCATTGCCATTTTTCTCTCCCATCCTCTCTTCTCACCCGTCGACCTCTCAAGCTATTCCCCACCTTCTCCCGCCGCATCTCGCTGGGAGAATACACAGCCGTTACATACACAGGCTCTGAAGCCAACCCGTGGGATATGTGCAGCAAAGGCGGACTCTGAACCCATAGGCGTGGTATCAGGCAAGTCCCTTAATCTCTACGGGCTCAGATTCTCATCTGTAAAATGGGGATAATACATGCTTGCCTTGTACTGTAAGGATGAAATGACATAATACACATGGTGTGTTTAGAACAGTGCCTGGCACCTAGCTTATTATTATTCATCATCCCGACTATCTGTCTCCTTTTCCTTTCTCAGTTTCTTTTCCAGATTCCAATCCACCAGCTTCCAAGAAAAGTGGAAACACCCACCTAGCTCTGCCCAGGACCTAGGATGAAAGGGTCTCCCAGGCAGAGAAAAGGTGTCCAGGGCAGCTGAGTTCTTCTCAGCTCCCTCACATCAAAGACAGAGGCAGCTTCACCCCATGGGGAAGGAGAAAGGAGGGGGGATGGCCCGAGGCCAGCGCTGAGATGACAGTGGGAGATACACCCACCTGTCCACAAGGACGCTTGCTTTGCTCCCTCCCAGGCCCCAGCCCCATCAAGATGCCCAGCCTCTAGGGCAGTTCCCATGAAGATAGGTGCTGAGAATGCCACAGAACCAAGCGGCCTCTGCACCGTGCCAAGCACCCCACCCCAAGGGTTCCCCATGCCCAGGGGAGGAGACAAGTGTAAACACCCCAGCGTGGCTTTTTAGAACTTGAAGGGCGCGCCTGGCTAAAATGAGCTCATTTGACTTTGTTGGCGAGGGACACTGTGAGGCTATGGTCCCACTTCTAGAAAAATCCACTGGACTAAAGGGAACCCTCCATTTGTGGGGAAGATGTCTCATCTCAGGAGAGTTCTACCAGATAAAGCGTGGCTCTCATCCACCTCAGCTTCCCTGGCTGCGGGAGAAGGTGTTCCTTAGACTTGGGCGGGGGGCATGTTTTCACTTCTCAGAGCTTTCCCTGCCTCGAGATGGCTGGAGTATAGTGGGATACTCACTCAGATGTTATGTCACTGTCACTAAAATAACTTCATAGAGGGAAATAATATCACCCTTTAGAGGGGAGGTGGCAAGGTCTCATCTGGCTGGGGCTGGGGAGAAGCAGGTCTCACCCCAATATTCTGGCATTTTATCCCCTAAGTAAAAGACACTCTCACTTGTTTGGGGGTGGGATCTCATTTCTAAATTTGACTCAACCTGACAGTTAGAGGGGGCATCTCACCTGAATGACCGAGTGGCCTATGGGACTGTTCTCCGATAGCTCGGCCTCATAGGAAGGGCGCTCGAACTTGGGAGCGTTGTCATTGGTGTCGAGCACAGTGACACGCAGCAGGGCACTGCTGGCCCGTGGCGGACTGCCGCCATCCTGCACCCTGATGTTGAGGTCATAGGAATCCCGGCGCTCACGGTCCAGGTTGCCCATTACGATGAGCTGTGGCTGCTTCTCCTCCTGGTCCTCAGCTACCTGCAGCCCAAAGAGCTCCTGGGCCTCGGGCTTGGCCTGCAGTTCATAAGAGGCCACGCCGTTGGGGCCAGCATCACGATCAGTAGCCAGTGGGATGGGGAAGAGAGAGCCAATGTTTGTATTCTCGGGGATGGAGAGAGTGATGACCGGTGAGGAGAAGTTGGGCGTGTTGTCGTTGATGTCCTGGACCTCTATCTGGCCCTCTAGCAACCGGGGGCTGCCGTTCTGCAGGAGGTCCGTGATAGACACCTCAAACTCCAGGATGCAGGGTTCACCAGGGAGCTGATTCTGGCATTCACGGAGCCCCTCACGGTCAATGGAGGTCTCGGTGGTAAAAATGTCACCTGTCTTGCCTTCCACTCGAAGATACGGGGCACCTACCTCTAGTTTGTACAGGTGGCCCACGTCTGGAAAACCATAGTCAGCTGCGAGGCTTCCAATGAGGGTATTGGGTGGCTGTTCCTCCAGCACCTTGTACACTACCCGGGTGGCTTGGCCCACAGATGGAGCCAACAGGAGCAACAGGGCCAGCAGCAAGGGGGATGGCAGCAAATGCTGTCCCCCAGGGCCTGGGCTGGGCCTCAGGAGCCCCATCCTGGCAGGTTTCAGAATCAGGAGGGCTGAAAGGAGAAGAACAGAAACCATCAGCTAGAGGGAGAAAGCTGGCCCAAAGTGCTGCCCAAAGCTAGCCCCTGCCCCCTGCTCCCCACTACCATCTGTACACCATTATCCCATAAAGAGTCAACCTCAGACCAGAAACCCCATTCCAGAACCCAGAGCCCAGGTCCCTAAGTCTCACTCACAGCAGGGTGTAGCAACTGTGTCTGGCCCAGCTGGAGGAGCTGGTAGGAGGCCTGTCAGGTCTGCAGCAGCTCCCGCCCATGCAACGCCCTTACCACCTGACGTTCCCTGGGCCCACGCCTTCCTCTTTCCCTCCCTCCCTTCTCTCAGCCCTGCACTTCACCCAACACATCCTTCTCACCAGCATCCTGCTTTAGTCACCCATGGTAATTACCCTGATACTGAGATAGAGAGAGGGAACAAGTAGAAGAAGGGTTAGGCCTTTTGCATCCCCAGTTGGAGCCCTTCATCCCATCCTAGTAGGAAAAGAGACACAGGCACCTGGGGTCACTACCGCCCACACTGGGTCCACTCAGGTCAGCTAGACAGAGAAAGGAAGAGATCTCATTTTCTCTCTCTCTCTTTTTTGTTTTGCTTTGTTTTTTGAAGCAAGGTTTCACTATGTAGTCCAGGTTAGTCCTGAACTCATTAGGTTCAAGGCTTGGACTGGCCTCAAACTAGTGGTGATCCTCCAAGGAGCCTCAGCCTGCTGAGCACTGGGGTTACAGACATGTGCCATCACACCTGGCTTTCTTTCTCATCTGAGATGACAAAGCAGTGTATGTGGACGAGGCACGGCATCTCAAATCCTCTCTTTCTCACAATAATCACCCATGGTGCCCATGTTCCCCACCCCCATGAAGAGCCAGCTTGAATTGGACACCAGTCGAGGCTTATGAAAATAGCTGAGGTTGAGGAGTAGGTGTCAGCCCTCCCCAACTTCCCCCACAAACATGCGCCTCGGAGCACACGTGCCCATGCGCGCGCACATGCACATGAACAGTTCCCAGGGCTTCTCTCTTCTCTGCTTGTGGCCGTGGGCAGGTGCGTGGAAGAAGGGAGCAGAGGTCAAGACTGGGGTCAGGACCGTGGCCAGGGCTGGCCTTCAGATCAGCTTTGGGAACTGCCCTGGCCTGTCCTTACCAACTAGGAGTCCAGCAGGTCTAACTAGGACAGAGCCAGGATGACACCATCAGCCTTTCCCTGACCCCTCCCCAACCCCGACTCATATCCACTGGTCTCTGGATCATCATGTGGCTCCTGTTTGACCTCGATCCCTACAAAGAGCCAGCTGCTACTGCACCCCTGCTTCTCCCTTTCCACTCCCAAATTCTCCCAGTTAGCGCTCTGCATGCCTTAGCCAACCACAAGGTGTACCCACAAAAACCCTCTTCACCCCACCCCCCACCCCCACCAGGTTATCCACTTGCTAACCCTAGCCAGACCTGCTGTCACCTATGTCCCAGTCGTGGCTACTCCTCCTCTCCAACAAAACCATGGTAGCCCTTTCTCTATTCAAATCCAAAGTCTCTGGCCCAGCATTTTCTGTGAAGGGTTCGGGTTCAGTCGCCTTTTGCCACTTCCCCTTGGTGGACCTGAAAAACCCGCCCCACCTCTGGATTCCCACACAAGACCTGCCACTGACCACACCCATCCCACTGAAAGGAGGTTCTGCCCCCCTCCTCGAAGTCTCCCCAGCCTTTCCAGCCCACAGCGACCTCTCCTTCCTCCAACTCACAGCCATTTATTGTCTGCTCCAAACCTAAGACAATGAATCATGGGCTGCCTGGGACACTGCCCACCTGTATTGTTCAGGTCCAGTGCTGTGCACCTACTTCGTCTCTCCAGGCAGATGCCAAGCATCCTGAAGGGAGAGGCAGGACTTTGTAATACACTCACCCACCCACCCCCATGCAGCTTCACAAAGCTAGGCACATGATAGTTGGTCACTCATGCATTCAATGAATGCTTACTGGGCACTAACAGTGTGCCAGGCTCTGTGCCGAGCACCAAGATACAGCAGTAAAGACTGGCCCAATCTGTCATGACAATGGCTTTAGCTCCATGGCTAGCTGTCAGTTTTGTTGGGTTGCCTCTGGTAACCATTTGGTATATGGAAGGCAGCGGAGTGGAGAAAAGTGAGGGTTACAGCATGGCACAGTCTGAGGGAAACTCCAGCTGTCTACTTCCTAGCTGCATGGTTGAAGCAAATAACTCAGAGATCAGTTTTCTTATCTGTGAAATAGGGATACTATAATCTATATCCTAGAAGGCTTGAGATAATTAAGGCTAAGTGCCTTAAATGCCCAACACAATTCATGCATTTAACAAATACTCCCTCCAAACCTTCAGCACAACCACAGTTATGGACCTGTTTGGAAAATTTGCTAATGTCTGTCTTTCTTACAAGACAGCAGGCCGAGAGTGGAAGGACCTCTACTTTATTTGCATTTTCAGGACCTAACACTGAACCTGGGACACAGCAGGCAGTCAATATTTGGGTTTTCTCTTTCTTCTTTTTCTTTTCTTTTTGAGACATGTTCTTGTTATGTTGCTCAGGGTGGCCTTGAGCTCATGGTGATCCAACTGCCTCAGTCTCCCCAAATGCTGGGATTATAGGTGTGACCCACCACACCCAGGAACAAATAGTTCTTGAATAACTGTGATTATTTTAGCTCCCTGAGTTTAACCCACCTAGCACTTGCTGTGTCATCATTGCTAGTTTACTTATCTACTTGTCCTACTCCACTAGGGACTAGCTGAATAAAATGTAAACCTTTACTGGGTGTGCCAAGGCAGGAGGACTGCTGTGATATCTAGACCAGCTTGGGCTTACATAGTGAGTTCAAGACCAGCATGAACTATAAAGCAGGACCATGCCTCAACCCCATCCTCCCAAGTAAGCCTTCTCCATTTAGGCTACAAAGTAGACTCTCAGCAAATGCTCATTAAATGTATAGGCTTCTTACACAAGTCAAATACTTCACTTTCCCCTGTGGATCCTTCTCCAAACCCAGGCCCCTCCCTGGCCACTCCTCAGCACCATAGTACTCAATCTGTATAAGGCCATTATCAGATTAGTGTGTGGGTTTACTCTCAGTTGCAACCCTCATCTGTTTAAAGGAAGGAGGGATTTATCTGATGTTCCATTTGGATCTGTCCTCCAGCCACCTCCCCTCTCCTGTACGGACCTGGCACACGGCTCATCTTACCACTCCAAGCCCAAACTCAAACACAACCCCAAGGGACTGTCTCCAAAGAGCCTCATTTCCATCTGGGCACCTTCTAAATCACCACCCTCCTCCACACACACAGCATGAGGTCATTGTGCTCCCTGATCCTCTGTGTAAATTTTGGCAGGGTAAGAGCTACATGGGAAGCTCATGGGATTACCCTAAACCCAGCAAAAAGGAAAATGCAGAACTGCTTGCCTCTATTTCCCCCACTCTAGATCAAGGATAGTTTTTACCTTTTGGGGCACACTTTTGTTTAAGAAATATACAGATTTTTTTTTCCAGAAAAAATGTCTGTTCATAAATTTTGGCTTCAGATTTAGAGTTCGCTGAGAGTTTGGCTCAATGGCTTACGTGCCTGTCTGGCAGGCGCAAAGCTGTGAGTTTGATCCCCGGAACCGACAGATTTAGGGTTCATGGTCTGGCAAAATCAGGACAACTTTGATTTTTGTTGCCACTTCAAGAGTTACAGATTAAACCTGCACTTTGAGGTTTCTTCCCCATCTCAGGGTCACAATATGAGATTCTAACACCTCAGATCTCCTAGGCAGCACCCCCGCTACAGACACACCAGCATCCTTTCTTGGGCTTCCCTAGGTGATCCCTACCGCCAGCCAGTCATGGAAGGATTAGGGTATTTAGCTTCAGAGTTGGAAGAAACAAAGGGTAAAATTCAAGACAAGAAGATATGGATGGGAGTGGAGGGAGGTGTCCCTGGGAAGTAAGAGTATGGGGCAAAGTGGGATGGAGATATGGTTGTCCAAAGTGGGAACAAGAGTTGAAGAAGGGTTAGGCCCTTAAAGCACCTGGAGAACTGCTTCCAAAAAAAAAATAAATAAATAAAATTATCTGGTCCTACCCTTAGAATTTTTGATTGAAAAGTAGGATCTGGACAAATCCCCATGGCATCTGTGACACAAAGGTCCCAGTCAAGCTGGAAAGGAGTTTAAGATAAACCAGGTCCACTGAGTTAAGAAAGAACCTGAGACCCTGCAAACTATCATCAGCTTCATCACCATTGTCACTCATTGCCAGCATCATCCTGCAAAGGTTTTATCAATGTACCAGTGTTTTACATGCATGATCTCAGTCCTTCCAACCTCTGAAACAGACGCTATTTATTATTACAGCCCTTCCCCATATTATAGATGATCAAATTAAGACTCAAAAGATACATTTATTGGCCTAGGTTAAAGAAGTGGTATGAAGATGAGCCAGGATCTGAGAAATAGAGTGCCACTTCGCATCTAAGAGCCTGGGTGAAGGGCTGAATTCAAGGAGGGAATCGATGGAAATCTCTAGGACTGGCAGGAGGGAAGGGAAAGTGAAGGCCTTGGCTTCTAGGACTGAACTCAGCCTCTCAGACTGTTGCAGCTCACCCAAAGGCCCACAGAGAGTCATGTGACCAGGAGGCAGAAAGAAAGAGCAGTAAAGCGGCCCCTCCTCATCCTTGCCCCCACACTTCTGAACTTTGTCCCCAGCAGTTGGTTCTGGGAGTTGTTAGTCTGAAGCTTAGTCTCAGGTGGCTGCCTTTGAGAGATTAAGCACCTTATCTGACCTTCTCCTGGTAAGGCTACCTTCTTGGGCAAAGGTGCCTCACCTCCACCCAGTGACATGGGTGCCCACACCCCGACAAGTCAGAGCCTACACTGGAACAGGCACAACAACCCATCTCCCTTGGGCTGAGGAGCAAAACAACCATCAGGGGTATGGGAGTGAGAGATGAGGGGGACAGAGTCCAAGAGAAACAGAGGGGAACCTCATCTGTGTAAATATCTGGGAAGAGATGAGGGGTGCAGAGGTGAGGGTTTACCTGGAATCTTCACCTCCAGACTCCATGTGTGTGTGTGTGTGTGAGAGAGAGAGAGAGAGACAGACAGACAGACAGACAGACAGACAGACAGACAGACAGACAGGGAGAGAGAGAAGAGGATGTGAGTGTGTACACACCAAGGTCCACTTCTTGCTAATTACCATTTCAGGAGAGCTATTACTGCCCCAGTGACCAGGTCCACTCTGATGCCCCACCCTCACCCCAGCACTATTACACAATCCCCACTGCTGCCAGGGTACAAAACACCAAGGGTCAAAGGGAATGAATGTCTGGTTTCTGAGAGGTTGAGAATTGAGGGGAAGCCAGGGGCTGCGCACAGGCCTACCATAGCCCGAGTGCATGGCCCTCAGTTCCTCCTCTCTTCCACAGCCCTCTATTTGCCTCCATAGGCTTCTCAGAACTGCATTTTTGAGCCAGACTGCTCATTCCATCAATTCCTAGCTGTGTGACTTTAGCCAAGTTAATTTATTTTTCTGAACCTGTTTCCCTGCCACAAAATGGAAATAATAAATCCTGCTCCTTGGAGTTATTTGGGAGAATTAAGTGAAATCTAATGCATCTAAGGTTTACACTTCACACGGCAAAGTACGCATATGTTTAAGTCTTCCAATTCTGGAATACAGCATATTACTTAAAGCATGGGGCACGCAGTAGGTGTTGGTTGATTTAATCAGCACACGAACTAATGCCCCTGCCAGTCAACAAGTCGGATGAGGGCAAAGATGGTATGTACCTCACTACTGCATTCTCACCACCCGCCGCGGGCCGGGCGGATAGAAGCTGCTCAGCACCCTGTTGAACAGAATTCCTCTCTGCAGCACCAACAGTCCTTGTTCATGGTAGGAGCAGCACTCGCCCCATATCACAGGGCCTCCTCCTTCCCCATCTCCCCTCACTCAGCCTGATCTCCTCTCTCTGGAAGCTCCTCCTCATCCGGGTAGGCTCCTTTTCTGGCCCCTCTACCCCATTCTTCCTCACCGTGCTCACTGTCTCTTGCGCAGCTCTCTGCAGAAGTAGCTCCGGCAGCAACCCCTCTGCCAGGAGGACCAGCAAGGCAACCCTTTGCGGCTGAAGTCCCTTCTGGAATTAGGATTTAGGGTGGGAGGGGAAAGGGGGAACTCAATGCAGCCAGGCCAGACTGAACCCAGACTGGCTCCCCAGTCCACCCCACCTCTGAAGGGCTCTTCTCACACCTCTCCCCTAGAGTCTGACCCATGCCTTACTCTAGTTAGTATAGGTTTCAATTCCCTCAGACTCCAAAGTCAAGAAACCACCACTTCTGGGTGGCTCCTTCCCTGGCGGCTCCAGAGGGCTGCCACAGAGCAGGGGCTGGAAGGCACCCTGAGTCTTCGGGCATGAAGTCCTGGCCTCTGGCGGCACAGGCAGCCCCAGACCGCACTGCCTTGGTCAGCGGGCTCCGAGCACACACCCAGAGCGCGGAGCGTCTCCTCCCAGGACGCAGCCGAGAGTGTGTAGAGGGGCGGGGGGACCGCGGCCGCTCCTAGGTTTGGCTGGCGCCACCCCCACTCCAGCAGCTCCTGGCCTCCTGGAGCCCGGGGCAAGGATAGAGAACGCTCGGCGCGCGGTAATACCGCGCCTAGGCCAGTCGGCTACTGGCGTCCCCCGCCGCCCGGCCAGCCGCGGGGAATCCCTGCTCCTCAGCATCTCCGGTCTCCGCCGAGGGTCCCCCGCGAGCCGGCGCCAGCGCGAGCCACGCAGCGGGCGCCGGGAGGGGGTTGGGGAGGAAGCCGGCGCCGGAATCACAAAGCCGTGAGCCCGGCCGGCCGGGCGGGGACATTTTCTTAAAACCGATCCTCTCAGGGTCAGAGCAGAGGAATCCTTGCCCCGTGTTCTATCCTCAGTGGCCTCAGCGTGGCCCCCAATCTCTCCTGCCACAAGGCACAGTCGCCGACCACTGCTGGGGAAACTGAGACCAGAAGGCTGAGCTACGCGAGGACAGCCGGGAAAAGGGGTACGAGTCCAGCTCACCCACAAATTTTGCTTCTGCGCACGCCACTATCTCCCTTCTGGCCCTGAGGCCTTGCCTATGCATAAGACTGGCCTGCAGTGGGGACCGGGCCCCCAGGTGTGAGACAGACCCAGGTGTGCAAGGGAGCCCGCTGTCTAGGAAAACTCAGCTAAATGGCCCGACAAGGGTCGCAAACACCGCCCCAGGGCTGCACTCTTTGCAACGGACCTAGGGCTCGGAGCTCTGGGGAGGCGGTATGGCGCGGCCTGCCAGGTCCAGCTCGTTCCCGGAATACCCAGCCAGTACCGCCCGGGAGTGCAGGTGGGGGGAGGCGCCCGCCGGGAAGCCGGTCGGGCCGGCCCCAGGGCTACCGCTGAGCTTATTATTTACAGTAACAGTGTAGCGATTAGGGTGACAGGCACTTGGAGCTCTCTCCAGCCACCACGACCGGGGTAGCTTCCCCCAACGGAATCTGGCCCCTGGCCTCCGAGCTTGAGGGTCAGAGTGTATTTGTGTGTATGCTCTGCAGGGTGTACCGTGACACTGTTTGTGTAAGGTGTGTGACACCGAATGTTAAAATGTGAGAAGCAGTGGATTCTGTTTGTGACCATAGGCAATGCTGTAGGTGCCTCTTACTGTGTTAGGGTGTGTGCCATCGATGCATGTGCCGAGACACTAGGTTGTGTGTTTGTGCCTGTGCAGTCCAGGGGAGCACATAAGACCCCTACTGTGTACCTTGTCCTGGCCATGGAGCGGCAACATAATTTATGTTAGGGTGTGTTCCTTAAAGGAGTATGTGCAGGGGACTAGCGTTTGAGTGTTCATTTGGTGACTGTGGCCATGACACTCATATGTGAGGACACGGGGTTGTGTTTGTGGGTCTACGTTTTGCCTAGTGTCACACCCGGTTGTGTTGCTGCTCTTTATAGCCATGAGTTGTGAGTCCCTGCTGCTGATTGTGCAGACGCTGAAGCAGATTCTGAGCTGGTGACGAAGCCCCAGTGGCTGGTGTGCGGGAGGTATGTCTGTCTTCACATATGTACCGATGTATGTGTGCGTGTGTATATGTCGGTGGTATGGTCTTTCAGGTGCCTGTGAAGAGCTGGAAGCGCCTGAGCGAGCAGAGCTATTCGCCCAACAAGTGTGTGTGTGTGTGTGTGTGTGTGTGTGTGTGTGTGTGGTGCTGTGGGAGAGCTTCTTTGCTTGCTTCGCCCTCGAAGAGCCCCCCACCAAACGGAGGGCCTCGCGCTTCCCCCAAACCATCTCCATCCCGC
Source organism: Dasyprocta punctata (assembly GCA_004363535.1). Classification (NCBI taxonomy): domain Eukaryota; kingdom Metazoa; phylum Chordata; class Mammalia; order Rodentia; family Dasyproctidae; genus Dasyprocta; species Dasyprocta punctata. Next base: position 43,194 of record RJWM01000983.1, read on the forward strand.
GCGCTCCTGGAGGCTCCTCATCCCCGCGGCTTGGGGCGCGCTCGGTGCGCGACAAGGGGGCTAGGGTCCGGCTCAGCACCTCCTCCTCTCTCTGGGCTTCTTGCCGTGGACCTTGGAGGCCGGAGCGCCCCGGTCACAGCCCCCCTCGGTGTCCCAGCAGCCCCCACCCCAGACCCCCGCACCGAGCACGGACTGGGCCCCCCGCGGCCTCGCTCCGCTGGGCACCCCTCCCTCGGCTCCTGCCGGCCATGGCCGCTTAGGGCCCGGAGCCGCGGCCGCCTCTACACCACCGGATCCTTACCCGCCTCGGGGCAGCACCGGCCGCCGGCCACGCTGTCCATGAGCCGCCGCTGGCCCCGGCCCGGGCTGCGGCTCGGCGCGGCTGGGGCTGGCGCAGCGGTTCGGCTCCGGCTCCGGCCGGCTGTAGGCGCAGCAGCCCGGCGGCTTCCCGTCCGCGCCGCGCTCCCGCTCCCCGAGTGTGTGAGGCGGCGGCGGCGGAGCCAGCAGCGAGCGGAGCGCACAGCCCGGCCCGCCCCCTCCCTCTCCTCCCCCTCCCTCCCGGCCCGCACGCCCGCCTCCCGCCCGCCTCCCCGCCCCCCTCCGGCCGGGAGGTGGAGCTCGGGACCGCGCGGGTCCCGCGGGGAGGGGACCCTGAGCACTGCTCCCCAAGCCAGGACTCCTCCCTTCTGCCGTCTCCCCATTGCCCGGGGCCGGAATGCGCGGATCCCCTCCTCCGCTCTCCACCTTACACTTATCCCCCACCCCCAGCCTACACCTAGCACCCTTCCCGAATTCCCTTCTTGCTCCATTCAAACACCTGTCCCCCACTCTGCCTCCTGGGAAGTGGAGGCCTGGAAGTGTCTCCCCTACAGCATTCTCTCTCGCGCACCTTCCCCTCCGATCCACGCTCTTCCCGCCCAGACCCTCGAATCACCCAGGGCGGCCCTCGCTCCCGCCCTGCGCTCTGGGGAAGTCCACCCCTCCCCCGCCCCGGCCGAAGCCGCAGAGCGGTCAGCCTCGGTGGCCGTAGCGAGCCCTGGGGGTGGGGCGGCAGAGGGGGTCTGTGTGTGTGTGTGTGGGGGGGTGTTGGAACCCAGGGGCCTAGAGTAAGAAGGGGAGATACGCAAGTATGAAGATGAAGTAAGGGCGCCTGAGCTCAGGCTACTCCAGGGTCCCCTGATCACCTGTCCTCAGGGTGGTGTACTGCTGTGGCCACCTACATTTGTCGACGACGCACAACGCATTCACAGAGAGCCACACGATTCCCTGTCCCGAGAGGCCGCGCAGTGTCACGGCCTGTGTCACACACCCTCCCAGTGCAGTGCCACACGCTCCCAGTCACACTCACACTCAGCGAGTCACACACGGTGTCACACGCAGTGTCTCACACACTCCAGCACTCGGTTTCTCTCTCAGCTCTGGCTCTCTGGCACCATCTAGAGGTAGCTGAGCATTTTGGGAACTCCCTCCTGCGCTCTGGGTTTGGTACCCCAGGCTGTCAAGTGCCCCAATTCAGTAGGACCCGCTGCCTGCTGTCTGTGGGCCTGGGGGATGTTCAAGGTCAGAAGAATGAGGAAAGCTGTCTGTAGCAAGGCCTGGTACTGGGTATGGGAGGCCCTCATTACATACAGGTGACTGCCATAGCCCCTGACTCCTCCTGCCTGTCCTCCATTTCCCCATGCTTGCCAGTCTTCTACCTCTTTGCTTTTTCTTCTGCTTCCCCCTCTTCCCAGCTCTGGCCTCTCCTCATGGGACATTCTTCAGGGTAAGTGTGAGATTTGTGTCTAGCTAAGGGGGACTGCCCAAGATCTCTCCCAAAGCAGCAACCTCCCGTCTGGACTCCTTTTCTTGCCTGGACATTGCTCTGACCCTCCTGTCCTGGAGCCCAAGTTGGGGGACTCTGGCTGGGAGAGGAAATAAGCTGGTCAAAGGGGAAGGTGTCCAGTAAGTGGCTTCCTTCTGTTCTCTGCAAAGCTCATACTTGCCCCGTCATTGAGCACAGCTTCAAGGAGGGAATCAGTGGTCCAGAGAGAAAAAATCTTCCACATAGGAGCTGCCCCAGCCTCCCTGCCCCCAGTGTGTGCATGCTGCCCGCTGCAGCAAACCCTCCCCAGGCTGCTTGCTGGGAGCCATTCAAAGACTCCTCTGTTCTCTCCTCCTCTGCTCAGGGCTGAGCAAGATCGGCAGCCAGCCGCAGAGCTGGGCAGGAAATGCTAATCTCCCAGATGTTCTCCTCCATCCTCCCTGCTCCTCGACCATCAAACCCAAATTCTACACCAAGCGTTTGGAGCAGAACTGGGCCAGAGCAGCAACACCAGAGTGTGCTTACCCTTCTTCCATGCTTCCCATCCCTTCCTGCCCCAGCTGCCAGGCTGCGCTCTGTGGTGACCTGAGTTGGGGCAATGTAGGTATGGGTATTGGGGCCTGTTTTCCTTAGGAAAGAGGACAGGTGAAAGAGCTAGAACTGGGAGGATGGTTGGTGATTAAGGGAGGTGGCATCTAAAGAGGAGAGAAGCCAGGATTCTGGTCCTACACCAAACTGGGAGGAGAACCAGTTGGCAACTGGAGCATTCAGAGAGGCTCAGGAAACTGACAGTGACTAAGAGTCCAGCTGAGACTGTCTAGAGCATGAAGTCTGGGTGATGCTAGCTATGGGAGTTGTTGGATGATGATTGCTGTGATATGTTTGTAACTAGAACAAACTGTAGGCAAGAGGACTGGGGTACTGAAGGGCCTGGAACTGTAACAGAAAGATTGTTCTCTCAGATTGTGTCTGGGACACTGCTGTGATGCTGTGTTGTTGGTGTGCCTAGGATATAGCCAGGTCATCTGATTACCTGAGACACTGTTGCCCAGCTATGTGTATGTGAGCATGTTAAGGCAGTGCTTAACTGAAATACCACTGGGCCTGAAGCTAATGGTATGAGGCTAGCACACCTGAGACAGGTTATAGCTGAGAAGCTACTCCTTGTCATGATGTAGTTAGGGCTGTAGCTGGATCCATTGCCTAGGTTCTCAAAGATAAGAAGCTGTTGCCAGGAGCCTGTACCTGGGAAGCAGGCTGTTACCTGGAATAAGAGCCGAGCTACTGTTGTACATAGGGCTGTAGCTGGACTGCTATTGGTCCTGAAGCTATAGCTATGATGACAGCATACTGGGGATTGGCTATAGCTAAGATGCTATTGCCCAGGATTGTGGCTGGGCTGTTTTGGTGTGTAGGACTCTGGCTGGGATGCAGTTATGCCTGCAGCTATGGCTCTGAAGCTCGAGTATAGCTGGGAAGCCATTTCCTGGTAATATAGCTGGACTGCTGTTGTATGGGGGCTGTAGCTGAGACTCTGTTGTCTAGGAGATGAAAAGCTGTTCTCTGAGATGCTGTTCTGGGAGGCAGGATGCTACCTGTGATGGGAGCTGATGTGCTGTTAGAGCTGATCTTCAGTTGCGCTTAGGATGGTTCCCGAGTGGCTGTTGCTGGGTGTGTGACTGGCTGGGTGGGGGAAAGCAACTGAGTCCTGCTTGAGGTCTGGGAGAAGCCAGGAGCCCCAGGCTGGGTGGGGGCTGCTGCTCTGGGGAGACCTCAGCAGCTGCTGTGCTGTGGAGCTGGGAAGCCTGTTTTCATTACTGTTTTAACTCTTTTTTTAACCTTGTTTTTCTCTCGGCTGCACTTTCGCTCACTCATTAATTTTGGTATTTTTCTCACGGTGCCTCAGCCCCTGTCACGGCTGCCATGGTAACAGGAGGCAGTGTGCACAGTGCCAAAATATCTGATCAAAAAATAACCAAAATAAGCAAACACCAAGATGGCTGTGCTAGGGGCTCCGGCCGAAGGAGAGCCAATGACTCAGATCCAAGAAAACCTGGGCTCCCAGGGGACTCCTTTAATACCCCCTCTCCCAGGGAAGCTTTGCTGAACCTTCTAATAACCTGAAAGGCCCCTTCCCGAGGGACCCCCATGGCAGATTCTCCCAGGACTCTGCCCTTTTCGACAGTCCCTGGCCAAGAGGCAGCTTTGCCTCAGGTGGAAGTGTAAGGAGGGGATGAGGGCTAGGGCACACTCTTCCCAGGAGCTGACAGTTGACACTTCTAAGAAATTCCCCAACCGCCTTCGCCACACACATCTGCACTCATCTACCCACTTGCTCCTCCCCAGGCCCTCCTGTTTTGAGTTTGTTCCTTTTTCTCTGCCCCAACCCCCACTTGACCACCTTCATTTCCCTCTTTTGAAAGCCCAGCATCCTTGATGGGATGGACACAGGGGAAGAAGATGCCAACATCCACTCCTGCCCCTCCTCACTCCTCAGTGGCAGTGTTAGGGAAGGGATGACATAAAAGTACTCCTAGGCCTCTGGCCACCTCCAGCTCTGCCTGCCTAGGAAGATTCTCAAACATCCCTGAACACCTGCACCCTACTGCCTTCCCCTCCCACTTCATATGCACCCCCTAGTTCCCTGGAGGCCTCCTCTCCTGCGGAATGTCCCCAGAAGGGGTGAGAGGAATAGCGCTGCCTCGTGAAGAAGGAAGAGTCAGAGCTCTTGGCACCACCTGTTTCCTTCCTTCTTCACCCACTGATTTTCCCTCTGAGGGAGGCTGTCTAGATGTTTAGGGCCCTGGAAATTGGGAAAAGGAGCCCCTCAGCTGTCTCAGACCTATCACTCAGTTATGTCTCTGTTCCCTGTACCATCTGTCTCCCCTCCCCCTACAGTGAAAGTCTCACTCCCAACACATCTCCACCCCCTTCCGGAATTGCTAGAACTCACCTCTTGGTCCTCACTTTCAGTTCCTACACCCCCTTTTATCCTCCCCCCCCAACCCAGAGCATTAATGGCCTTGGCCTCCTGGCAGAGCCTTCCTAGCTGGTTTCCATAGAAACCTGGTAGGCTGTGCAGGAAGGGGAGGGAGACAGAAGCAGGAAAAAGGGACCAGGCCTCAGGGGTAGCCCCAGATAAAGGGACCTGTGCACTGAGTAGGGTGGAGGGAGCTGCCCCATTCAAACAGTGAGTGGGAAGTGATTTGGAGAGGGGAGAACAGAGATAACAAAAACTCTCCCCGTGCAGTTTGTTCTCCTGCCTCCTGAGGAGAGGGCAGAGAACTGTCCCCTTTCTTGGCACAGGGAGGGGAGTTTCCTCTCTTCCCACCCCCTTAAGCTGTTTCTTTATGTAGAACTGCCTGATGGGATTGAATCTCTTTCCAGAACCCACCAGTCTAAGTCAGGGACCACGTGACGCTTCCCTTCTCCACCCTTCCTAACCCGGCAAGTCCTTGATGGAGAGATTGGGCAGCGCCAGGATCTGGTGGCCGCCACTGACCCCATGGCGTGCGGCACTCAAAGGCCCCATTCATTTCTAGGGGCTGAAGGCGCCATTGTCCCCCAAGGGGGTGGTGTGGGGAGTGAAGGGGTCTCTCTCGACTCAGAAGGAAGGAATGCGTCTGGAGAAGTTGCCCTGGGGCTCCAGTCTCAAGGTCCCCCCCCACCCAGATCTCCATCAGGACCCTTACACGACCCAGAGTGCTTTCCCCAGGAGTTCCCAGAAGTCTTCGCGCTTCTCCTGAGGGTGTGCAACGCGGGGGTGTGGGAGGGATGCAGTTCGGGAAGCCTCGCCCTATCCTCTGTGCAGTGGGGAGAACCTTCGCGGGCCTGGGAGCTGTCCAGCACCCCGAGTCCTGAAAAACCACTGATTCTCCTAGGTGCTATAGGACAAAGAGGAGCCCAGGGTCAACCCTGGTGCTTAAAAAAAACTCTTTCCCACCCAGGCTAACACCAGAAACTACATGTGGCTTGGGTGCGCTTGGATGCAACTCTAAGAAAATCCATCGGTGCTGAGAACTACCCAGGGAACATGCTGTCCTCTGCCCCGTATGATCAAAACGGAGGGACCAAGTGCCAGCAAACCAGCCTCCTGGAACCCTGTCTCAGACATGGGCAGGGAAAAGAATCCTGAGAGGTCAGGCTCTGCTTTCCTCCCTGCCCCCATCTATCTCTGTGCCTCTGTTTCTGTTTCCCTCATTCTCTTCTCCCTCCTCCTCCTCCTCTCTTTCCCTCCCTGCTGGGTTGGGGGCTGCTGAATTATCATTTCTCAGCTCTGCTAATGTGCTCCCTGCTGCGGGGAGGGATCATAATTCTGGGAGATGATTAAGTTTCAAATTGTTTTTCTTTGTGTTGTTGAAGATGAGGCTTTAATATGGTCCCTCCTCAGTCGGAGCAGGGAGGTCTTTACCCTGTCCTCTCTTAGTATTCTCCTTGCCAATAAGGCAGGTCCAAGACCATGCCTTTTGGGGTCTTCTCTAAAATTCTGTGTGTATAGGGTGATAAGTGAGGCACGAGTCATAGACCCCTTGACTCAAAGGGGAACACATAATACCTTGGTGAGGAACACCGGTTTTGAAGTCAGACAAGTCAGAATGCAAATCTTGACTCTATCTGAGTTACTTAAACTATCTCAGTCTCAGCTTCTTCATCTGTTAAGTGGGAACACTGTGATTACCTCATAGAACACTGTTGAAGTTTCAAAATGATAATGCACTTCAAATGCTCAGAAGAGTGCTGGGCTTATGGAAAAACTCAGTAAATGCTAGTGGCTATTACTACACACATTTCTCACCCTGTCACCCCGCCTCCCCTATCCTCCCTGACATTGTTCTTCTGTTCAGTAAGTGTTTATCTGATGTCTACTATTTTCTGGCAACAGAGATTGAGTTATTCAAGAGTGTGGAAGTTGCCTTTTTTTGCTTACCTGCTCCTTGAATACCTCTTTATTTACCTTCTTCCCTCCTTTCAATTTAAATTCATGCCATTATACACACCCACATACTTACATCTCTTCTTCATTTCCTTCTCCATTCTTTGTTCTTTCACTTCAAGCTTATCATTTCACCTTGACTCTTATCCTCCTAACCCACATGCATTTTTTACCTTCTCCATCATTTTGTATTCCCTCTGGGACCAGTGAAAAAAGGAGGTGAGTTTTCAAACTAAGACAGAGAATTCTAAGTCATGCTGTGTTTATGTGTAATACGCACAAGAATTTACACTCAACACTGAATGAATAGCAGAACTCTAATCTCCCACTTTTGAACTGTGTACTTGTTTGCCTATTCTCTCTATACAAACCACAAACCTTTGAGATATAAATCTGTTTCTTTGCCTGTCTATCTCTCTATCTATTCTGTCCCTGCCTCTATTCTTTTTTTTTGTTTGCTTGGTTTTGTTGTGTTTTTTGAAATAGGGCCTCACTATATAGTGTATGCTAGCCTTGAACTCACTATGTAGCTCAGGCTGACCTCAAAATGTCACTTGCCTCAGTCTCCAGTGTTCAGGTGTGTACCACCATGCTTGGTACCTCTGTGTGTGTGTGTGTGTGTATTTATTGTTATTTTAAACATATTTATTGAGATGTAACTATATACAAATACCTGTAGACATTTGGTGTGTGTGATTTGAAGAGTTGGCTATCATTGCTACCCTCTGAATGCTGGTGAGAGAGGTTGGTTAATAATAACATATTTTCATGTCTACTTAACTGGCCCATATCTTTCACCATAATAGTGGTAGAGTTCAGGACATACTACTCCCAAATAGGACAACTTGGAAGAAATAGGAAGTCTACTCTCACCTGCCCTCTCCCTTCTTCCCTGAAGCAGGCCACTATACTGCTGACTGTCTCCCTCTCTTTCTCCCTGAAATAGGCTATAAAGACCTCCTTTTAGAAGTATTCCTGGAGGAAAGGAATATTGTTATTCACAAAGACAGAGTCACAAGAAGAACCTAGACAAACAGGCCTTGCAAAGTTCCCCCCAGTTTGTTACCACAAGGTCATATCCTGCCTTGTATGTACATCCTTCTGCATGCCTGTCCACCCTTCATCAAACACAGGCATAAAAAGATATAACTTTCCCTCTTTCTTTGGCTGTTCTTTTCTTTTCTTTTTCCTTTGAAGTGGTTGTTGTGTTTTGGGGGGATTTTGCGGGGTTTTTGTCTTTTGTTTATTTTTGTGACAGGGTCTTGCTATGTAGTCCAGGCTGGCTTCAAACTAGCAGTGATCCTGCTGGGATTACAGGCATGTGCCACCACACCTGGCCTGTGTCTTCATTTACCTATAAAGACTCTGTTTTATATAAAATGTATATTAAATAAGTGTGTATGCTCTTCTTTTGTTAAGCTATCTATTGCTATAGGGATCTCAGTCATAAACCTAATGATGAATGAGAAAGGAAATATTTCAACTGGGCATACACACTTGTAATCCTAGATACTTCAGAGGCTAAAGCAGGAACATTGCAAGTTCATAACCATCCTGGGCGACTTAGTGCGATTCTGTTTCAAATGAAAAATAAAAAGGACTGGGGATATGACTTGGTACTACAGCACTGGCCTAGCATGTCTGAGGTCCTGGATATAATCCATATACCTAAGACAGACAGACAGACAGACACACACACACACACACACACACACACACACAGAGGCATCTTATCACTCCAACACTGGCATCTTTTCTTTCAGTTTCTACAAGGAGTCATTTTACAACTATGTGAGTGCTTGGTTCAGTGTGGGAAACAGAAACTATTGTAGGTATTTTAAGCTGAAGGTAATTTGATATAGGGAATTAGTGATTACAGTCATTGAAAAGATTTGTGGAATGGACTCCAGATACCTCACCAAAAGAGATAATACGTTTGCCGTGATTGATAAGGTATGGAATCAAAAGGCCAATCCTGGAAATACAGATTTAAAGAACACCTTTCCAGATAGTTGCAGTCCAGAATTAGGAAGCAGAGATCAGGAGCTCCAATGGTTGTTTCAGGAGAACCCCACTGCTCTGGGATCATTCTTGCCAGCAAGGAGCCCAGATTAGCAAAAGGAGGCCCTCTCCCTTCTTTCTGGCTCTTGACACATGCATTCACCCTAATGGGCAAGGAAAGTCTGGGCAACGCAGGCTAGCTCTCTAGTCTCTGAACACATTGCAAGATAGCAGGAGCAGAAGATGCATGCCAGTTGACTGTATTCAACACTAACATGGACTCTTCCCTTTAGAAACTCATCAACTAGAGGAGGTAACATCAGGATCAATGAAGGTTGAAAGGAAGACCCAGAAAGTGTCTGGCTTAGACTATGTTCCAGTGGCCTAAGTCTGGGACACAGTAATTTCGAAGTGATTCCAGACCTAATTTAGAGCAATGGAGGTTAGCTTCTGAGAATCACTGGAGAAATGAAGCTGAAATCAGTGAGTGCATGGGAAGAGAGAGGAACAGACGAGAACATGACCCAGTGTCAAAGACATGAAGTTCTCTCTCACTTCCTGCAAGGGGTTGTACACAATAATCCAAGGCCTTGAGTGCAGCCCCAAGAGAACAGAGCCCACTTAGGTGGCTTTTCTCTCACATGGACTTGTTTTGGTTTGTGTGGCCCTCTGTACCTTATGTGTCACCTGCTTCAAGACCATAATTCTGAAATGAGCTCTTGGTATTACTGCTGGGAGAGGAGACGTACAGAGGAAAAAGACTCAAAGTGGGTCCATCTTTCAAGAAGGAGGCCCAGAAGCCTAGGAGTGTTTTGCTGGGGACCATTAAGGAACTGGTGCTTTTCAGCTGTTGATATCTGCAATTGCAGATGTTTTGGCATCTCTCCTCTTCTCTGATTCCAGTAATCAGGAGCCCGGCCATGGTGGTTCTAAGACAGAGAAATAGTAGTGCATCTCCCAAGATCCTGAATATACCCCACATCCATTAAATGGCACCAGTTTATATCTGTCGAGTGTGAGAGCGCAGGGACAAGGGATGGTCTGTGTTTTCCAGAGGGTTTAAATGGAATGTAGCATATCCTGTTGGTTATCTATAGAGTTTTGTCCTGGCTCAGTTTCTTCCGGCTGTGTGGCCTTAGACCAATTACTTATTCTCTCTCTGCTTCTTCCTCCATATTTTTTTTTTTTTTTTTTTTTTTTTTTTTTTAGGCACCAGGGATTGAACTCACAACCTCACGTCTGCCAGACAGGCGCTTAAGCCACTGAGCCAAACTCCTGGCCCTAGTTTTTTGAGGCAGGGTCGCACTATGTAGCCCAAGCCGTCCTCAAACTTGCAACGCTCCTCCTACCTCAGCCTCCCAAGCGCTGGGATTAGAGGCGTGCTCCACCACGCCTGTCTTTTTTTTTTTAAAGTGATGTTTTGTTTTGTTTTTTTGAGACAAGTTCTCACTATGTAGTTCAGGCTGGCCTTAGACTCACTATGTAGCAGTTTGACATCGAAATCATAGCTATTTTCTTGCCTCAGCCTGCTTCCTGTTCCTATCACCTCCCAGTAATGCCATCAAGTTCTGAACCCTAATCACTTCCTTTTTTTTTTTTTTTTGTCTTTTTGAGACAGGGTCTCATTATGCAGTTCAGGCTGGCCTTGGGCTCAGTTTGTAGCCCACACTGGCCTTGAACTCACAACAATCCACCTGCCTCAGGCTCCTGAGTGCTGGGATTACAGGCATGTGCCACCACACCCGGCTCCCAGTCACTTCCTAAAAACCCATCAGCAACCAAGTCTTCAACACAATGAGCTTTTTGGGGGAGACTTTTTTTTTATTTTATGCAAAAATAAAACAAGGTTTTATTTATTTTTATTTTAAAGAGAAATAAAACAAAATTTCAAAACAAGATAATAGGAGGGTAACAATGATTAATACATTGCATATTGTTGTCTTTAAATTAGTTACTCAGAGTACAAGATATAAGCATTATAACAAGACAATAACAGAATAATAAAAGTTAATATACTAGATACCATGATCTTCAAAGTAGTTACTCAGGGTATAAGACATAGACCAAAAAGATTTTTACAAAGAAGAAACAAGCAGATAATAACACAAAACTTTCTTTTCAATGAACTAAGATAAGCTCATAGTACAATTTAAACAAATTAGCATATATATTAAAATATTTTTGAAACAATGGAATAGATAATTTGGGAAAGTATCCCAACTTCCTACTTATCACTCTTCTTTTTTGCTCTTTATTTGTGTATATATATGTACATATACATATATGTGTGTGTTTCTCACATAAGAGAAACCATTAGATATTTAACCTTGTATGTCTGATTTATTTCACTTAACATTATGTTCTCAAGTTGCATACATTTGCCTACAAATGTCTCAAGTCTATTTGTTTGGTTTTTTTTTTTTTTTTTTTTTTTTTTTTTTTTTTTAGATACGGTCTTGCTATGCAGTTGAGGTTAGCCCTGAACTAGCTATGGAGCCCAGACCAGCCTTGCACTCACAGCAATCCTCCTGTCTCAGCCTCCCAAGTACTAGGCTCACAGGTGTACCCTATCACGCCCAGCCAAGTTTGTCTTTCTTTATGGCAGCATAATACTCTATTGTGTATTAATACCATTTTCCATAACCATTCATCTGTTGACACACACATATGCTGTTTCCAGATTTTGCTATTATAAATTGGGCTGCTATAAACATGAATATGCATGTATCTTTGTAACATAATGATTTTAACTCTTATGGGAAGATACCTAGAAAGGGGATAGCTGGGTCAAATGGAATTTCTAGTTTTGGCTTTTTTGGTACCAGGAATCGAACTCAGGACCTTAGTCTTGCCAGGCAGGTGCTTATGCTGCTGAGCAACATACCCAGCCCAAGTTTTAGCTTTTTGAGGAATTTCCACACTGATTTCAATAGTGGCTGTACTAGCTTACATTCCCACCGACAATATAGAAAGCTCGTTTTTTTTTTCTTCTTTCACATTCTCACCAGCATTTGTTATTGATTTATTATTGTTAGGTTTTTTTTTGAGGGGGGCTGGGTCTCGCTCTGTAGTTCAGGCTGGCCTTGAACTCACTATGTTAGCCCAGGCTGGCCTTGAACCCTCAGAAATCCTCCTGCCTTAGCCTCCTGAGTGCTGAGATTCCAGGCGGTTGCCACCATGCCTGGCTGCAGAGACATTTTGGATCCCAGCAATAGCAGGACTAAGATCAGAACGGTGGAACCATCTGCCTTGACCATCTGCCCTCTGTCCCTTTTCTGCTTTCTCTCTCCTCTCTGAAAACCCTCCAAACTTCATGTAAGTTTAATGAATACTTCCTCTGTACCAGGGTCTGTGCTACCGCTAGAGGCACAGTAAAGAATAGACAGAAAGGAACCCCTCACTAACTGAACCTCACTAGCCATGGAAGTCATGAACGATATGAAGACAACCACACAAGTAATCATTACAGTTATAATAGGTGCATCTAAGGAGAACGACAGACAATAATGCGAGTGGGTAATGGGAGAACTTACCTTCCTTCAGGAGTCAGGGGAAGGGGGTTGGGAGGGAAGGCTGGATGAACCCTGAAGAATGAGTACGAGTCAGTCAGACAAGGGGAACAAAGTTCCCTGGGGAGAAATGAGTTCCTGCCAAAATGTTAGATGATAACTTTATGGTGTGTTGCCTTGACCAGAGGTATTTGATTCTCAACTGGGGACTCCCAAAGGGATGAATATTTAATGGTGGGATTTTTGAGAGACATGTGACCACCTGATAGAATCAGAAGGTCTTCTTATCAGCCTCCCAACCAAATCATGTAGCTAGGAGACCTATCTCTGGGTATGTTGTGTGTGTGTGTGTGTGTGTGTGTGTGTGTGTGTGTAGTGAGACAGAGAGGGGGAGAGAGAGAGAGAGAAAGAGAGGACATTTGTGACTGTGAATGTCAGTGCAGGTGTGCATGTATAAATGCAGAGCTATAGTTAATAATTTTGGCATCTGGGCCAAGCAGCAGAAACATATTTTGAAATTCAAGACCACACCAGCTTCTAGGAAAGACAGGGGAGAGCAGAGAAAGAAGAGTATTGCCCTACATGCACACAGGACACTCAGCAGTTGGGGTCCCTGTGCTTGACCTTAGGTGCTCCAGGTTGTCCATCCCTGCTAAAGATGGGCACCAAACTAGCCAGCACTTCTAGAAAAGCATTGGTGTTGAAGGTAGCAGGAGGAGAAAGCCTTAAAATTTGTAGTCTTTTGGAAAATCATCATTCTTTAAAATATAAGCCCTCTCCATATTTTTGCTCTTGGGCCGGTAGTGAGTGAAGCTTTTGTAAGACTCTAGGCGTACACATGTATATATGCGTCTCTGTGTACGGTTGGTCTTTGCTTGTGTGGGATCAATAAGTGTTGGGACAAGTGTGTAACTGAGACTCTGTGAATTAGGGGCCAGCACCTGCCTTCCTATGCTCCTCCCATCACACTGATGGGCGTGGCCCTTCTCTTATTCCTATCACTGCTGCTCTCATCAGAAGCAGAGGCTGGGATGATCTGCCCGTCAGGGTGAGTCTCTTCCTATCAGCAACAGGCTGAAATGTACCGACTGCAACAAGGCAAGCAAAAATAATATGCTCACATTCACCTTCATTCCATAAAGCGAGTAGAACCTGGGCCCATTGCAGTGAATGAGCTTCAATAATTCATCCTAGCTGCCAATGTGGTATTGACATAGAGCTAATTTAACACTGGGGGAGCCAGGGGAAGTAAAGAGCAATTATGCCCTCACCTGCAGCATGGTCACTCTGCTAGCTCTCTGGTGCTGTGTGGGAAAGCTAAATAAGAAAAGGGCTGGGGAGGTCACTGGCCCCTTCCCCCTTGAAGACAATTGACTTTCTGAAGTTGTGTTCTATTTTCTTCTTGATGATATTTTTGAATAGGGACTTCCCACTCTATCTCTGGTCTGAACTTTTCCACAGTCAAAGAGATGATTCTTAGTCAGTTATACCAAGGTCTTTCCTGTGTCTGTCTTTATAGGATCAAAACCACTGGTTCTTTTTCTCTGCTATTCTCTTCTCATCTTGTCTCCTCTTGTCCCATCTCATCTAGTCTTGTCCCATCCTGTCCCGTCCCATCCCTTCCCTTCCCCTCCCTCCCCTGGCCTCCCGTGGCCTCCCCTCCCCACCCTTCTTCTCTCCTCTTCCCTCTCTCCTCCTCCTCCTCCTCCTTTTTCTTTTTGGTACTGGGGCTCAAACCCAAGGTCTTTACATTGAGTTACATCCCCAGCCCTTTTATTTTATTTCATTTTATTTTATTGTATTGTATTGTATTTTTGCAGCACCGGGATTAAACTCACAGCCTCGTGCCTGTGAAACAGGCACTTAAGCCACTGAGCCAAACTCCCAGCCCTGGTTTTTGAGGCAGGGTCGCACTATGTAGCTCTAGACTGGCCGTGAACTCGCATTGTAGCCCAAGTCGGCCTCGAACTCACAATGCTCCCCTTACCTCAGTCTCCTGAGTGCTGGGATTAAAGGCATGTGCCACCACACCTGGCTTCCCCAGCGCTTTTTATTTTTTATTTTGAAACAGGGTCTAAGTCACTAAATTGCCCCAGCTGGGCTCAAACTTGCAATCCTCCTGCCTCAGCCTCTGAAAGTGTTGGGATTACAGGTGTGTGTCACCACACCCAGCTACCATGGTTGCTTTCTGTGGATTATAACAGGTGGGAAAGTGAAGCCAAAGTTTTTGCTAGAGAGAGAGGGAAACAATGACTAATATCTTAAATGGTATCCAGAAACCCAGTTGGTTTTCTTCTTTTTTGAAAATAAAAATCATTTATTCAATGTTCAGAAAAATCTTTGAGTCTCTATCTTCATTTATTCAACAGATATTTAGTACACATTTTCTGCTATCAGGTGGATCAAGCAGACCAGACCCTTGCTGCCACAGGGTTGACAGTACCGGGGAGAAACAGACATTAAGCAGATGAGCACACAGATGAAGATATAATGGCAGGCCGGGGATTTAGCTCAGCGGCACAAGCGCTTACCTGGCAAGTGTGAGATCGTGAGTTTGATCCCTGCTACAAAAAAAAAAAAAAAAAAAGAGAATATAAGATACAATGGCAGAGTGTTGCTAATGCTCTTTGTGTCTATTCATTCATCCAACTGTCATTTCAATAAGAGAAAAAGTAAGGAACAGCTTTCAAACGGGGAGGACTCTCTCAGCCCTGAAAGATGAGTAGTTTGGGGTAGAGAATGAGAGAGCGGGGTGGGGGAAGGAAGGATATTTACTTAATGCATCATGACAGGGCTGTACACGCGTGACTGTCCCATGGGGCCGCTTGTACCACTCGATGGGACTGTCCCATAGCACTCTGTGGGACAGTCGTGCATGTGCCGCCACTGTCTCAAGCTGGTGGGAATATATTAATGCTTTGCTTCTTGCAATAAGCAGGTGAATAGATGTTACTAGGGCCTAATGGGAGAAAAGTAATTGGAAAAGAAAACACCTGAGTTCAAATCCTGCCTTTGTCGTTTTACAGTCAGGTGCCCATGGACAAGTTATTTCTTTCAACTCTCAGCTGGCTTGCCTATAAAACAAAAATGATAATATTTCCCACTTTATAAAGTTGTGGTGAAGAATTAAGTGAAATAATGTTCTAAAGTGGTTGGCATATGGTAAGTGTCAATAAATTACTATTATTGCTGTTATGATCGTCTGCAAATGCTCTAAGTTCGTTATTACACTTAGACTTTGACACAGTTTGTTCCATCTGTCTAGATCACACCCTGTTCCCTTTACAGTACTCACTTATGCTTGTCTTTCAAGTAACAGCTGAAATGTATTTCCCTGAAAAAACTTTTCTATTAGATCAGTGGCTCCTTAGTACAAGTAAAAATCACTGCGTGGGTTTGGGATAAAGCTCAGTGATAGAGTACTTGCCTAGCATGTGTGAGCCACTGGGTTCAATCTCCAGCACCACAGAAATAAGTAAACAAATAAATCGTATCATACACATATGTAGAATTGTGAGTGTGTGCTTATCATTAAGATGATTCCTAGTTTTTCTGTGTGCATGTTTGTTTGTTGGGTTAGTTGGTTTTCAGGCTTATTATTATTTTTTTCTATGGGATGTCATTAACTTGCCTAGGCTGGCCTTAATTTGCAATCCTCCTGCCTCAGCCTACCAAGTAGCTAGGATGACAGGCATGTAATTGTGTCTGGAAGATCCCCAATTTGATAAAATACCATGGTAAGTAAGATAACACTATGGGAAGTGGATGCTAAATGAAAGATTCAGAAACTGTCTGTACTATATTTCCAATTTTTTTCTGTAAATCTAAAATTACTCCAAAATAAAAAAAGCTTATGCCTTAGTTACTTTCCTCATTGCTGGGACAAAATATCTGACACACAATTTAGAGGAGGAGAGGTTTATTTTGGCTCAGTTCGTAAAGGCTTCAGTCCATCAGGGCAGCAGAATGGCATAGTGGCCATGAAAGAGGAGAGGTACTGGTGGTGTGGTAGGCAGGAAGCTCCTGGAGGGAGGAGCAGGGGAGGAGGGGGAGGTAGAACCATCTGGGTCACTCCCACAGTAACTCCCCTTCTAACCCCAGTCAGGGACAACACCTTCATAACCGAGTCACTGCCCAAAGGCCCCTCTGCTAGCCCAGGAGGATCTTGGGGGACATCTAGGCACAAGCCAAAGCAGTTTTTAAAAATATGCCGATTCCTATGCAAATCAAAATCGCCATTAGATCTTACCTCAGACTATCAAAAAAAATTTTTTTTGAAACAACAACAAAACAAAAACCTCAGAAAATTAACAAGTATTAGCCAGTATATGAAAAAATTGGAAACTTGGCACTCTGTTGGTAGAAATGTAAGATGATACAGCTTCCACAGAAAATAATGTGATGGTTCCTCAAAAAATTAAAAGTAGAATTGCTATTAATCTGGCAATTCTAATTCTGGGTATAAATCCAAAAGAATTGAAAGCATGGTCATTTTGTTTTGTTTTGTTTTGTTTTGTTTTGTTTTGTTTTGTTTTGAGACAGGATCTCATTATGTAATTCAGGCTGGCCTTGAGCTCAAATTTGAGGCAATACTCCCACCTCAACCTCTGATTGCTGGAATGACAGACATGTGCCACCATGCCCAGCCTGAAAGCATGGTGAAGAGATATTTGTACACCCATGTTCACAGCAGCTCTATTCATGATAGCTCAAGGTGGAACAGCTGAATGGATAAACAGAATGTGGTATATAACTTACAATGGAATATTATTTGACCTTTAAAAAGAATAAATTTGAACACATGCTAAAATGTAATGAATTTTAAGGACACTACAAGGGAAATAAACCAGTCACTGAAAAAGACAAATACTATAAATTCTCACATACATGGTGTGTTTAAAGTAGTCAAACTTACAGAGACAGGACATACCGTGGCAGTTGCCAGGCCTGGATGTGAGGACAGAAGAGAGTTGTGGTTTCATAAGTGTAGAATTTCAGTTACACAGGACGAAGATTTTCTTTCTTTCCTTTTTTATTTTTATTTTATTTTATTTTATTTTATTTTATTTTATTTTATTTTATTTGAGACAGGATCTCACTGTGTAGTTCAGGCTGCCCTTGAACTCACTGTGGAGCCCAGGCTGGCCTTGAACTTGCAGTGATCCCCCTGCATCAGTGCTGGGATTATAGGTGTGTGCCGCCACACCCAGCTAAGATGAAAATTTTCTGAGGTTTAATTGCATTACATGTGAACATAGCTAGCACTACTGACTGTATACTTAAAATAGGTAAGATGGTAAATCTTACATTATGTACATGTTACCCACAATGTAACTGTTGTTTTGTTTGTTTAATTAATTTTTTTTAGGCAGGGTCTCATTACGCACTACAGGTTGGCCTCAAATTCTCAGTGATTATCCTACGTCAGCTCCTCGAGTGCTGGGATTACAGCGTGTGCCACCACACCTGCTTCAGAGTTTTTGACTCAGTGCAAAAATGGAAAGTTGATTCTAAAATTCATATAGAATTGCAGGAGATCCTGAAAAGCCAAAACAGTTTGAGGTGGAGGGAAACAGTCAGAAAACTCACATCTTCTGATTTCAGGACTTATTACAAAACTACAGAAATCAGAATAGTGTGACATCAGCATAAGGATAGAGACATATATCAAGAGAATAGAACTGAGAGCTCAGAAATAAGCTCATGTACCTGTAATAAATAGATTTTGCCAAGGGTTCCAGGATCATTCAATGCAAGAAAGAATAGTCCCTTAAACAAGTGGTGCCAGGACAACTAGATATCCATACAGAAAAAAATAAAAACAAAATAAAAAGTTGGACCCCCCTACCCCACAGCACATACCAAAAAAACAAAAAACAAAAAAACAAAAAAACAAAACAAAACAAAACAAAACAAAAAACCCACCTCACTAAAGAGCTTCCAGGTACTTGA
This sequence comes from Dasyprocta punctata, assembly GCA_004363535.1. Classification (NCBI taxonomy): domain Eukaryota; kingdom Metazoa; phylum Chordata; class Mammalia; order Rodentia; family Dasyproctidae; genus Dasyprocta; species Dasyprocta punctata. The sequence goes on from RJWM01000983.1 coordinate 61,393, forward strand.
ATGCGTGAATATTCTTAAACAGTGACACATCTGGAATAGGTATGGAAGTTTCCCTATCCATGGGAGCTCAAAAATAAAAAGAGGCTGGGTGTGTTGGTGCACACCTATAATCCCAGCACTCAGAAGGCTGAGGCAGAAGAATCTTTGTGAGTTTGAGACCAAAGTGAACTCAAAGCCAGCCTAAACTGCGTAGTGAGATCTTGTCTCAAAAAGACAAAAATAAACAAATCAATAAATAAATAAAATAAAAAAGTGTTGGGGATGTAGCTCAGTGGCAGGTTGGTTGGCTGGTTTGCCTGAGGCCCTGGGTTCCGTCCCCATTGTGATAAATGTCACTTGCCTATTTAGCATTATTTGTCAGGCATTTGGTTTCTGCCAGAGCCCAGGGGTTGTTTTGTTTTTCGAAGTGTAAATAAGTTACCTGTATAGGAAACCATAGCTGCAATAAAAAATTCTAGGTCAGAATTCTCCTATCAAGGACTCTCAGATGGTCCATCAGCATTCCTATCTGCAATAGACATTTGAAGCACTGTTGAATCTTCTGCGTCGCGTAAGGCACAAGAAGGAAAGCAGTTTGCACCATACCTATGCTAGCTTCAGAGCCTTTTTCTTGCTCTGGTCCTGTATTACCTTCTTATTGCTATGTAACAAATTACCATAGACTCAGCAACTAAACCAAACACCAACACCCCCCTCCAGTTATGTGCGATCTGTAAAAAACAACCCAGAATAAAAAATGAACTTGAATTAAACACCTAAATATAAGATATGAAACTTTGAAACTACTGGAAAAAGTCATAGGAGAAACACTATAAGACATAGATACAGGCAATAACTTCCTAAATAAGACCTCAGTATCTCAGGAAATAACAGCAAGAATCAGCAAGTAAGGTTGTATCAAATTTGAAAGTTCTGCACAGGAAAGGAAACTACTAACAGAACAAAGAGTGAGAGTGGGAGAAAATTTTTGCCAGCTACTGTTCTGACAGGGGATTAATATCCAAAATATATAAAGAACTAAAAAAACCAAAACCTCCAAAGAACAAATAGTTCGATTAAAAAAATGTGCAAATGAACTGAACAGACACTTCTCAAAAGAAGAAATACAAATAGCCAATAATTACATGAAGAATGCGCAACATCTTTAGCCATCAGGGAAATGTAAATCAGAACTTCATTAAGATTCCATCTGAGGTGGGAGGAGGGTTGTGAGTTCAAGACCGGCTTGGGCTACAACTTGAGTGCAAGGCCAGCCTGAGCTACATAGTGCGACCCTGTCTCAAAAAAACTAGGGCTGGGAGTTTCGCTCAATAGCTTAAGAGCCTGTCTGGCAGACTCAAGGTTGTGAGTTTAATCCCCGGTGCAAAAAAAAAAAAAAAAAAAAAAAAAAAAGATTCTATCTCACCCCAATCAGAATGGCTATCATAAAGAATATATGAAACAATGAATGCTCATGAAGATGGGCAGAGAGGAGGGTTGCACACTGTTCATGGAATGTAAATTAGTACAGCCACAGTGGAAATCAGCATGGAGTTTCCTCAAAAAACTAAGAAAAAGCTACCATATGACCTAGCTATATCACTCCTTGGTATATATCTAAAGGAATTAAAGTAAGTGTACTCTAGAGATACCAGCTGAGTTACTTTTCTTGTGGACACAATACCAGACACCCACAATTTAAAAGAGAGACTTATTTTGGTTCATGGTTACAGTCCATGGCAGGTAGGAGAGCATGACAGAAGGTCAGGGTAGCTGGGAAGCAGAGAGAGTCAAAGAAAGAGATATAAACCCTCCCCCGGCCACACCTCTAGTAACCCACCTCTTCTCAGCAGACCCCAGCTGCTAACAGCAAGTCAGCTATAAGCTCTTATGATCCAATCATCTTCCAAAACCCCCAGTTATGATCACCTGAAGCTCTTAGGGGACATCTAGATATAAACTACAGAATTCTGCAACTGACTCCAAAAAAACTCATGAGTACCCTTTTATGCAAAATGCATTTAGTCCATCTCAAAGAATTATCAAAATCCTAAGTTTCATCATTGCTGAAAAGTCCAAGTCCAAACCTAAGCCAAACTCTTAGCTCTGAGTCCCTGTTACAATAAAAAGTTAACCACTGCTGATATACAAAGGTACAGGATAAAGATTCCTATTAAAAAAAAAAAAAGAGGAATAGCTGGGTGTGGTGGTGCACAGCTATAATGCTAGCACTCAGGAGGCTGAGGCAGGAGGATCACTGTGAGTTTGAGGCCAGACTGGGCTACATAGTGAGTTCAAGTCCAGCCTGAACCACATAGCAAACCCTGTCTCAAAAAACAAAGCAACACAAACACCAGAAAAGCCAAAACAAACAAACAAAAAAGGAGGAATAGAGGTATAGCAACCAGTGGGGCCAGAGTAAGGCCAAATCCAGCAGGGAAAACACTAAATCCTGTAGCTTTGTGTCCAACACACAGAGAAAGTTGTGGTGAGATTTGAACTACAAAGGACTTGAGTGGCCTTGGCCCTACAACCTTGCCAGTGGTTGTAGCCCTCATGGCTTCTCTCTTAAACTGGCTTTGCTCACTCCTTGCATTTTCCCTCAGATAGTCCATGTTCCTGGCTTCTTCAACTTCTTGGGATCGCCACTGCACTGGGGGTTTCATTCTCACAGTTTCACACACTGCCCCTTTTAGAGGCACATTGCCTGGCCTCCAGGGCCTTTTCCTAAAATTTGGGTGGAATACTTCCTGACCCCACAACTCTTGCATTCCGCACACCACTAAAACCAGCACCACATGAATGGTACCAAGCTCTGCCACCAGCTCATTCACTAGCCAGATTCTTTTGCATTATGACTGTAAAAGTTTTCAAGTGCCTGGATGACTGAAAACTATGAGGTGAACCCCAGGGAACAAATTCCCTAGGAAGCTGTTTTCTGATACTTAGCCTTGGGACTCCTTTCTCAAAGTAAACTCTTTCACTTTTACAACTTTGAGCTTGTAAAGAGTAAGCCCTTGATGGTTCCTCACATGCCATTAAACCATTTTTCCTTTTGTCCTGATACAAAGTGCTTAGTTTTTTTCTTTTTTATGCCAATCTTCTCTGCATCTAAGCTCTCTTCTGCTCCATCTTTACAGGTGCCAACTTTACTGGAACTTCCTTTTTTGGTGAAACTCAAAACTTTTAAAATTGAATAGCTTTACCATTGCTCTTGATTCTCAATGTGGAGCGGCCTAAAAGCCCCCAACACTACCCATGCCACAGCCTGCATGTTAAGCTACTTTGAAATTTTTCTCTTCCAGATTAATTAGTCCACTACCCATATTTTCAATCTCACATACTCTCGGGACAAGCTGGACATGGCTCAGGAAATGAGCAAAATGTAGATACGTTTTATGCCATGGTATAACACACATGGCTTGGAGTCTGTCAATGGAGTCCTTGTTTCCAACTGAAACCTCCTGAGCCTGACCTTTACCACTTGCTTTTTAAAATCAGCATTCTAGTCCTCTGAGATCCAACCAGAATTTTCCATCAAGCTTAGCTTTATAGCATTTTAGGGCTGCTTCTCCAGTCAGCATCTCCAACCTTTCTTTTCTTTTCTTTTTTGTTTTGTTTTGTTTCTGAGCTTTTCCAAACTTCTCCTGTGAACCACTTCCAAAGGCTTCTGAATCACATGATCAGGTAGCATCATAGTAATGACCTCACTCCTGGTACCAAAGTCATTTTTCTCATTGCTGGGCCATAATACCTGACACTCACAGCTTAAAGGAGAAGTTTGTTTTGGCTCATGGTTACACAAAGACCCACCTTTTCTGACCAGATCACACCACCTAACAGCAAGTCAGATATAAGCCCTCATAATCCAATTGTCACCTAAAAGGCCCACCTATGGAGCAACTGAAGCTCTTGCAGGATATCTAAATATAAATCATAACACCCACATACTCATGTTTATTGTGACATAACTTACAGTAGTCAAGATATGGAATCAGCCTAGATGCCTGTCTACAGATGAGTGGATAAAGAAAATGTGGTGTGTATATATTATTCAGTCATTAATAAGAACAAAATTACATCATTATAGTAAGTGAAATAAGCCAGTATTGGAAAGACAAGTATTGCATGTTTTCCCTAACAGGTGGTATCTTAAAAGAAGGAGGAGGAGGAAGAGAAGAGCGGTGGGAGGAGGCAGGAGGGAGGAGGGGGGAGAGGAAAAGAGGTAGGGATAGAAGGAGGAGGAGAAGAGGAAGAGGAGTAACAAGAACAAGAATAAGGGAAATTATGAGGCAGACTATTGGACCAGAGGAAGAGAATAAGGGAGAAAAAAGAAGAGGGAATGTAAAGAACCATAGTAGGGGGAAGAAAGCATGACCAAAATGTTGCATGCGTGCATGAAAATGCCACAATGAAACGCAACACAGTACTTCGTAAAATTAATGTGCACTAATAAAATATGTGTATTGAAAAGATTGACTCACTATGTATCAAAGACCTACATATAAGAACAAAAAACTATAAAAATTTTGGAAGAAAACATAAATCACGACCTTGGATGTGGCAATGGTTTCTTAAATATGAGACCAAAAATACAGTCAAAGAAGAAAAATAGAGAAAAATGAACCATCAAGATATAAAACTTTTGCACATCAAAGAACAACATCAATAAATGAAAAAATGTCTTCCATTTTATTTATCAGCAAATCGTGTATCTAATAAGCTTCTAGTACTTAAACACATAAAGTACTGTTCTAACAAAAAGAGACAACTCGACTTTTAAAAAGGGTAAAGGACTTGGATAGACTTTTCTCCAAGGAAGATATACAAATGGCCAATAAATACATTGAAAGTTGTTCATCATAAATCATTAGGTAGCTGAAAATCAAAATTACAATGACATAGCCCTTTACATATACTATGGCAGATACAGCTAAAAAAATTAACAAATGTTGGCAAGAATGTATAGATATTGGAACCCTTGTACACTCTTGGGAATGTAAAACGGTGCACACAGCTGTGGAAAAGTTTGTGGTTCCTTAAAAAGCTAAACATAAAGCCCGGCATGGTGGCGCATGCCTTTAATCCCAGCACTCAGGAGGCTGAGGTAGGCGGAGCATTGTGAGTTTGAGGCCGGCTTGGGCTACATCACGAGCGCAAGGCCGGCTTGAACTACATAGTGTGACCCTGCCTCAAAAAACTATGGCTGGGAGTTTGACTCAGTGGCTTAAGTGCCTATCAGGCAGGAACGAGGTTGTGAGTTCAATCCCCGGTGCTGCAAAAAAAAAAAAAAAAAAAAGAAGCTAAACATAGAATTACCATATAACCCAGGAATTCCATTCTTCAGGGTATATCCAAGAGAACTGAAAACAAATACTCAAACACATACTTGTATATGAATGTTCATAGTAGCAATATTCACAATAGCCAAAAGGGAGAAACTACAAAAATGTCTGTCAAAGGATGAATGGATAAACAAAATTCAGCAATATAAATAAATTAAGTACTCATATAGGCTATAACATGGATGAATCTTAAAAACATTAAGTTAAATGGAAGAAGTCAGACACAAAAGATCACATAGTATATGATTTCATTTATATGAAATATCCATCACAGGTAAACTCTTAGAAAGCAGACTATGGCAGTCAGGAGGTGGAGGTAAAGGAGAGACTGCCTAATGAGTTTGGAGTTCCTTCGGGAGGTGACGCAAATATTTTGGAACTAGATAGAGGTGATGATTGCACAACATTGTGAATTTACTAAATGCTACCGAAGTATACACTTTTAAGTGTCTACTTTCGTTACGTAAATTTTAACTAATTAAAAAAATAAAAAGATGATTCCATGAGATCCACTTTCAAAACTTCTGACTCAGTAGATCTGGCATGAGGCCAGGATGTTAACTGTCAACAAGCACCTTAGATGCCTCTGATGTAGGTGGTCCATCTTTGAGAAACATCACTAAGCTAAAGACTCCATCAGTCCTCTTCCATAGATTCCTGCAAGTCTTTTTTGCTAATGTACATTATAATTGTAATTACTTATGCTGTGCTTCTTTCTCTTGGATTGCAAACTCTATGGGGGTAGGCTTATGTCTTCCTTATTCATCAGAGTAGCCTCAGCATCTTGAAATAGCATCTGGAGATTACATATACTCAATAGATAAGGAGTCCATTGAATAACTGAGTTGGATTAAGTAGGAGGGATCAAGGTAAAACAGAAAAATCCTAAGGAATCTCAAGCCCAAGAATTCACAATCCAAGTGTTAGATCTCAGGTTTTAATGTCCTTGAATCTATGACTTGCACTGACCAGGGAAGTGTGTCAGTCCATGGAAAATCATTTTATGCAATGGTTTGCATGTCCCCTCTTAAAACACAAGTTGAAATTTAATTGTCAATGTAACAGTTTAAGTGGTTGTTGGGTCAAGAGGGCTCAGTGAAAATGGAGTTATAATACCATCAGCTCATCTTCCCTTTCTTTCTCTGTCTCATGCATGCTCTCTTGCCCTCCTACCATGTGATGGTATAGCAAGAAGGCTCTCACTAGATGCAACCCTTCAGTCTTGGATTTCCCATGAGTAACCATGTGCCAGATAAACCTTTATTATTTGTAATTTTCCCAGTCTGTGGTAGAAAACAGACTGAGACAGTTGGGAAAAGTACCTTCCTCAGTATTCCAAACTGGGCTCCCCTGGAGGAAGCATCTACAAGCTCATGGCGGAGCCTGGGCAGGGCAGCCTTGCTTCTGAGACCCTTGAGGCTCGCATCCAGAGATACGCAACCCTGCTGGCATCTCTTAGCTGGTAGACTGTGGCCAATTTTTTCTGGCCTCTCTGGCGGATCACAGTGCCTTTTGGCTGAGTGATTGCTCTTACTCTTGGCTGCTTCCACAATGCCTTAGAGCACATAGTCAGCAGAAAGGCTTCCCTCGCCATCGCTGAGCTGGGCCTGGGCCAACCTACTGCCGCCTGCGCTGACTTCTGAAGCCTCATCCACACTGCAGAAAGCATGATGCAGCCAAGAGAGTGTAGATGAAACATCTAAGGAATGGCTGTGCCTCAGACCTGGTCCCCTCGTGTGGAGCCAGCACGAATGTAATTTTCTCCTCACTGCTCCTACCTGTCTCATCCAGACCCAGTAGAGTCACCCCCAACCCCTCCCTCTTTCTCCTCTTAGAAATAGAGTAGTTTTCCAACTCTGCTTCAGTCTGTGACCATCAATTAATACTAAATCAATCAATATTTCTCACCTTGTGAATGTGTACCTATATCCAGGACCCACAAATGTAGAGAGTCAATGTACTTTGAAGAAAAAAAAATAGTACCTTTTCTTAATTAATTTTATCATTGGCTAATTATGTTGCCATCTCCAAAGGTCCCAAACATTTTCTTCAACATGAAAAAAGTCACTATCGCTGAGTACCTACTATGCACCTGCTCTCTTAGAACTTTATGTGCATCATCTCATTCAATTATCAAGCGATCTTAACAGGAAAGGTATGTTTTAAGAACTTAACTGTGAAATATGTAAGTAGAAGATATCTAAAACATGTATATGAACAGTTTAATAATTAAAATCCCCATAATGTACTTATATACAATATATTAAACATGTCCATCCCTCCTTTCTTTCTTTCTTTCTTTCTTTTTTTTGGAATGGGGATTGAACACACAACCTCATGCCTGCCAGGCAGACACTGAGGCCACTGAGCTAAACCCCTGGCCCTATTTTTTTGAGGCAGGATCTCACTATGCAGTTCAGGTTGGCCTTGAACTCACTTTGTAGCCCAGGCTGGTCTCGAACTCACAACAATCCTCCTGCCTCAGCCTCCCAAGTGCTGGGATTAAAGGCGTGTACCACTATGCCTATCCCTCCTTTCTTTTGGTGCTGGAGATTGAACCCACAGCCTTATGCATGCTTGGCAAATTACTCGCATATGCATTCCTAGATATATCATTTAGTTTTACCTATTTTGGATATATTAAGTGAATGAAATCATACTGAATATACTGTATTATTTTGAGTTTTGAAAATTTACTTTTATTTTTGTAAAATGCATTCATCTATGTCATTTCATGTATCTGAAGTTAATTGATGTTCATTACTGTACATTCCTTTGTGTAAAATACCACAGTTGACCTTTTCATTCACAATAGATGGACACTTGGCTTCTTTCCCCCTTCTGGACATTATGAACATTCTTGTACATGAGTTGATGTATTGGGGTCCAGAATCCTCTAGGGTATATAATTAGTAGAACTGCTACATTATAGATTACTAGTATCTTCAGCCTAATGGACAAGTCTAAAGATTGTTTCCCAAAGTGGTTGTGATAAATGCTATATTAATCTCTCATTTTACTGACAAAGAAACTCATGCTCAGGAATGTTCATCAGTGGCCCACAGTCACATGTTCCAATAGGAGGAGCTGGAATGTAAATTAAGCCTATCTGATTTCAAAACCCATGCTCTTGACCAATTCAATATCTGTCTTGTTTTAATTAATGTATATTCAGCTAGAAAGCTAGTAATAACTCAGTTAAAATATGTAACTGGCCATCTCTTGCTCACATGATGATCTGAAGAATGTTTCATCTCAGCAGGAATCCTATTCCACATTGTCATTAGAAATCAAGGTCACTAGCTGGTGATATAGTTCGGTGGCGCAGTGCCTGCCTGGCAAGCACAAGGTCTTGAGTTTGATTCCCGGTACCCCCACCGGAAAAAAAAAAAAGAAATAAAGAAATCAAGGTTACATTACCACCTTGTTTAGGGTACATGGTTGAGGCCTGATGTTGCTAGGTTTGAGATCCAGCTTGTAAAAAAATAGGAATACATGCAAGGTTTAATTTATGTGTAAGCTTTTATGGCATGGCATGGGTTGGTTCCATATCACTTCTTCACTAACTCATGTGCCCCCACCTGCAGTGGAGTCTAGAAAATGTAGACCTTGCCTGGATAGCCACACCCCAGTTCAATTCTCTTACCATGGAAAAGGGCCAAATAGATTTTGGTGGATAATTAGCCGCTTTACTGTACCGCGTTGTTCAGTCTTCTACTCTTCATTATTTCTGAGGTTATTTCTTCCCTGTTTATTTTGGTTAAAAAAAAAGATTTTCCTTCTTTTCTATCTCATGGCAATCTCAAGGAACTAATGAATAGGCTTTAGTTCTAGAAAACGTCAGTGCTTTCAACCTACACGTTTGATGAGCAAAATGAACAGAAGTGTCCCTTACCCCATCTAGCTTTCTACACTAAAATGTGAGGATTTGCTTCCTGTAAGGCACCAAGCACACACTAAGGCATCATGCCTGCTCGTCATGCTCAGGGGTTCCAGATAACTGTTACATAGATAATGACTAGGTCCATATGCATAGAAGGGATGAGGTTAGAACCAGCTGGACTCAGATATTCAGCTATCTCTGGCCCAGCAAGGAGACCCACATAACACATGCAGAGAAGGTTGATGGGATGGGATAGGCAGATATAAAGAAGGAATGTAGCCCACAAACGGTGGTGTATGGATTAGTTTCGCTTTTTTGGTGATGTCTGGAAACTCCATTCCACTCAAGACTGGATATAACAGTCCTAGGCCTTGATATAAAAGCCCTAGGCATTGACATGGATAGGTTTAAAAGCCTTGGTTTGTGGAAATTATAGTTTCTCACATTCCAATAGCCGTATTCAAAAGTCTGTGAGTTTCAAAAGATCTAGAGGCATCCTCCAATAGAAAAGGCTGGCTTGTAAGGGGCAGAGCTCTCTGCGTCTGCAGGGGAGGCCTACATAGATTAGGTAAGAAGCTGGATGAGATGACCTCTAGGTCCTTTCCAAGCCCAAGTCTATATGCCAATATCAAATGCAGGCCATTCTGAACCATTAACTTCTGGATGTTTCTTCTGCCCCCTAGAAAAGAAAACTTCCCTCTTTGCCAGGCAGATGATCTTACCAAAAACCTGGGGTGCAGCTGGAGTAGGGGGTTGGTGGGTGGGACAGGGATGGCATTGAGTGAGGAGCAGTTGAGCAGGTCACTTAACTGGTCTCAGCCTGTTTCCTCATCTGTAAAATGTACCTGTAGCTGAGAAAGTAGTAATTATCTCTGCTTTGCAGTCGCAGAATGCGGGGCTCGGAGCAGCTTAGTTGCTCGGGAATTCACTATAAAAAGCAGAGTCAAGATTCAAGCCAGAAGTCCAATTCCAGAGTCGCTTGGCGTTTGTCATTACCAGTAGATCGCCACTGGGGTGGAGGAGCGCAGGATGAGTGGGGCAGGAGATAAAGCTATCACACCGAATGCGGGCATCCACTGTTAGATGTTTCCTGGTTTCCAAATGAAAACGAGAGGAGTGCTTTAGCAAGAAGGGAATGCGTTATTGTGGGTGAAGAGGAAGGAACAGAGCGTAATCTGCCTCTCGCATGCTTTCTTTGGTTTACAGCCTCTGCCAGATCCCTGAGTAAGGGCGCAGCCACGTTGATTAACACAGGCCTGAGGCTCCCACCACCCAGCGAGGACGCAGAGCCGCCCTCCTCTCAGGATGCCACCGACCCCCCACAACCACCACACACACACACCCCGCCGCAGCCCAGGTTTGCAGTGGAAAGGAGGGGTGCAGCGATTGCCACGGTTTATGCGCCTCCAGAGCTTCAGAGCAAGATTTCCCCAAAAAGCCATATTAAATAAATAAAAGGAAATTCAGCAGATGGGAACATGAATCAATGAAAACTCCCATATGAGTGCAAAGATTTATGTCAAAAAACAAAGCATCAACATCTGGGAGCTGCCTCGTCTCCTCTTGGCTGCTCGTTCGGAATGGATTCTCGGTGTCGCTTTCCGCCTCTATCTGGCCCTGGGAGAGGACAGAAAGAAATAAAGAATGAAACCCATTTTAAAAGTGTCGTTTTTAATCAGAAATGATCGCTGCTTTCCCCCTCAAGGCTGCAGGGTACGTGATGCAGGCGGCCGGGCTGCAGGCTGGTCCCCCGGAGCGCGAGGACTGACAGCCCCCTGCCGGACGCCGAGGGGCGCCCCTCCCTCCCCGCCCGGCCTCGGGTGGTTTTGCCACCGGATTCACAGCTGTCGCGGCGCCGCCTGAGCGCACACACGCGCCCACCGCACTGCAGCCGCGCCGGGCGGCTTGCGGCGCCTGCGTTTCGGAGGTCACGTGACTGGGGACCCAGCCTTGGTCATCTGTGGCCACTTCCGCAGGCGGTCAAGCCCGGGGAGCCCAACTGGCCGCAGGAAAACCTATTATGCATGGGTTCTCCCAGTCTGGAGGAAGGGGAGCGGCGAACAGAGGCAGAGGAGAAGGGTGCAGTACAGCTACAAGTTGTCGCTTAATTCTTGGCGTGGGCCATGTAGAGGTTAGGAATAGAGGTCGGACGCTGGTATCTGGGTTCAAATCCTGGCTCTGCCACAACTGTGTGATCTTGAACAAATGTACTTTCCTGTGTCAGGGTTTCATGGTCTGTAAAATGGGGATAGTAGCATCAGCCGGCTGGTAAATTAAAAAAAAAAAAAAAACACGCAAAGTACTTAGCGCAGTACACATGTACATACTGGTGAGTAAATGTTAGCGTCTATCTGTAGAACAAAAGCTCAGATTTTCACCAGAGCCCATAAAGCGCTGCATAGCCCATACTCCCAGCTCTGCCATCTCCTAGGGTCACTGACCCCTTTCACCATTGGGGTCCTGCTGCATTGACCTTGTCTTCTACCAGGTAGTCTTGTTCTTTTCTGCTTCAGGACCTTTGCATGTTCCCTCTTCCTGGAAGGCCCGTTTTCCACCTTCTGCTCAACCCACTGAGCCCTTTATTTGGGCCTCAGTATACTTGTTGCATCATTTGGAAACTTCCTGATTCCTCCCTCCCCAAAGTGTAGTCCCTCTGTCCTATGCTGCCATAGAACCTGGCTATTCCTTACCTGTAAGGTTCCCAGTTGAAATCCATCATCAGTTTTGTTATATGCTTAATGTCCATCACCTGCACTGTTCATTCCATGTGATCAGGTGCCCAGCCTACTACATTCGCTGTAATATCCCCAGCCCTGGACAGTGGCTGTCCTAGGTCATCCATTTGTGGTGAGTGACCAGAGTGGCCAGAAGGAATCCTGAGTCTTTTGTATTGTTTCACCGGTTCCTTTTAACAGCAAACATACAGTAAGATTGTCTGTAGGCCAGGTCCCGTGCTTGGTACCAAGAACACAGACCCGTACAGTTCTATCTGTGACCTCATAGAGCTCGTCACCCAAGGCCAGAACAAACATGTGAACAGAGGACAATAGAAATAGGGTAGAGACAGCAATCAGGCCGTGTGTGTGCGTGTGTGTGCGTGTGCATGTGTGTGTGTGTGTAATGGAGATGCCTATTCCTACAAGGACAGGGCCCTTGGCACCAAGTGATATAAGTGGACTAAGCTAAGTGCTTTCCTGAATTGCTAAAGCTCACAACTATCAGGCAAGTCTATCATTGCTCCTGCTGTACAATGAGGTATAAAGAAGTGAAGTAACTCACCTAAGGCTGCAAAGAGTAATGGCAGAAGCAGGATTCCAATGGCACGTTGTGTGTCAGAGCCAGACCTCTGCACTACTTGGCAACACTGCCTCAGAGCAAACGACTGTGATGTAACCTCCATGCCTTCCTTCCAGCTCCATGGTGGTGGCTGTGGGACACTACCTTCTCTGAGATCCCTGCCACAGGAATGACACCACCCAGAATCAGAGAGCAAGTGCAGATGCTGTACACCCCACTCCGCATGAGGAGCCTAATGAGGAATGCGCACAAGGTGCAAAGGAGACCTGCAAGAGCCCGGCTAAAAACAGGAGCACCTCTGGCTTCTGTGCTCCAAATTCCCAGCTCTTGAGGGAGGCCCAGCCTGAGCCTAGCAGGCAGCCCTGAGGTGTGGTCTCACCCTTTGCACCCTCCCCAAGTGCTGCAGCTCCTGCTACATCTCACCGACCATAGTTGCTGCTGCTTTTCTTTTAAGGAATTTTTTTATTTTAAAATTTTTATTAATACATGTTTGCAGTACATAGTGATTACATTCATCATTGGAAGCTGGTCCATGTACATAACACATTTTAATTCTTTTTATGTCCCCTTCTGCTGCCTCCTCACCACTTGGGCAGCTTCTTTTATCGAGACAGAGACCTGCTAAGACTCTAAATTGCCCATGTTGGGCTTGAACTTGCAGTCCTTCTGCTTTAGCCTCTCAGAATGCTGGGGTTACAAACGTGCACCAGCAGGCCCAGCTATGGGGAGCTTTTCAAAAGGTCAGATTCTCACCCTCCATATCCTCTCTAATGGCAGCCCTGCCTGCCTTCCTGGATGGAAATGTCAGCCAGGGATTGGAGGCTTATGGGGGAATTTCTCTTTAGGATCTCCTCTGCTGAGGCCTGGCTAAGGTCAGGAGTGGTGCTCCTGCATCATCCCTCCATAGCTGAAGAGTTCTGCTGATGGATCTGAGGTCACAGCAGAATACCTAGAATCTAGTATAGGACTGGGACTCAGGAAAGAGGACAAAGGTAAGGCTAATCTTTGTCACCATTTGTTGAGTCCTTTCTGTGTATCACGGGTCATATCAAGCCATTTCATAGATGAAGAATTACTCAAAAACTCAAGTAACTTTCCCAAGTTCACACACTTAGAAATTAGTGGAGGATTCAAACCCCAGTCATTAGGATTCCAGACCCCAAGCACCTAATCACTCCATTCTCACTTAGGAGTCAATAAAATAGAAGGGAGACCCAGAAGAGAGAAAATGACGGAGAAGTAAAATATGGGCAGTGCTTGCACTAGGAGTCAGAGGAGGAGGAAGCAATAACCAAAAGCAGAAAGATGATCAGGAGGTAAACAAATGAGGGAGATGCAACACAAAGGAAGCTGGAAAGGAGACACCTTCAAGGATCTGACGCATGATGGTGATTTTTACAGGACTTGGTAGCTGGCTGGGTGTGGGAGTGTCTGACACCTTTGGGGTGTCTGTGCAGATCACCAGAAATTCACAAGACAGACCAGATGGGGCAGGGCTCATTCTGTTGGCCCAAGTCTACAGTTCTGGTCTTTCCTGGGTTCTGACTAAATCTTGCCCTTGGGGTCCTTTAGATGAATCCCCTCATTCCTCTGTATCCCAATTAAACTTTTTCAAAGGCTAGCTCCAGTGAATTTCTAGCATTTGCAGTAAGAGTCAAAACTAATGTGGGGGTACTGAGCCAAATTGAGTTCAAGATTTCTTTGAATACAATGGATAGAAATAAGAAATGGGGGTGATGAGGCTGGTTTTCTATGTAAGATCTAAGGTGTGGGTGGTCAACTGAGTCAAGCGCTCCAGGTCCAAAGGCTACCCAGTGATTATTTAGGTGGGCTTTCATTATCCTACTGAGTCCTGTATCAGCAAAACAGGGATAAAAGCTGGAAGACAAGACCAGAAAGCAAGAACATAATGCAGAAATAGGAAGTAGCATGTGTGCTAATTTAAAAATCTGACAGTAGAGAGAAAGAAACAGAATGGTAGCTGAAAAGGGCAGAAGGATCAATTAAATATACAAAAGACCTGTATATATTTCATAGGCAGACAGAAACAAAAAAGCAGTAAAGAGATGTAAGCTTTGGCACGAGGGTCAAGATAATTATAGTGACCAAGTTCTAGAAGAGACAGGAAGGGAATGGGACTAATAACAAACACAGAATCTGGCATTAGAACAAAGCGAAGACTCAGACCTCTCCAACTGAGTCTAGGTTCTTGTTATTTCCTCCAAAGCATAATTAGGCCTTACATTTATTTTATAGTGTGTGACTAACATCCAAGTGTATTCGCAGCTGGTCTCAAGATCGATTCTGCATCGTGGTCATCATCATATGTAGCTACCATTCATTAACTATTCACCTGGAAATTTAAATGTTATCTCATGAAAAGGGTTCAATTATCAGTAGTCTCATCTTACTGATAAGGAAACTGAGGGAAAAGATGTTCTAATCAACTTGACCAAGAGAACTGGGAATGGCGAGTGGAAGAGCTGTGTTGGATGTCAAACAATCCATTTCCAGAAGCCCCGCCCTTGTGTGCTGCTTCCAGACACTTCAAAGAGTTGAAAATAGTCACCTTTAGAAAATGGGACTAGAGGGTACAGAGCATGCAGCAGAGATCTGTTGCTTTTTGAACTAAACCTTTAGGACTTTTTACTAGAGTAGGAGCTCCTTCAATGACCTTCCCTGTCTTTCTTTACATTATCTTTTTGGTTTTTTTTTTTTTTTTTTTTTTGTACCAGGGATCAAACTCACGACCTGACACTCGCTAAGCAGACACTTGTGCCACTGAGCTAAATCCCTGGCCCTATATTATCTTTTCATTAGCAATGAAAAGATAATTTCAATTTTATGTATCTTTTTATCTGAGGGGTCAAATCCACTGAGCTTGGCATGCTCTCTGCTCCCTGCCAGCAGGGTCTTTTTTGTTCCCTTTTCTTTTCTTTTTTAAACACACTTCACACTTAAGTATAAATTGTTTGACCACCTGACCAACCTCTTGCCCAGATCCTTATTGGGTAGCAGGTTTTCCACATGCTCTTCTAAAAATAACAGCAACAAAGTGAAACATTTATGTAAGGAAGTTTGCATTCTTTTTATTTTTTTCTTTCAACTTTTTATTTTTATTACTACATAAATGACTACATTTGGGGAGTTAGTACATGCATATAACACATCTTAATTCTTTTTTTTTTTTTTTTTTTTTTGGTACTGGGGATCAAACTCACAACCTCACACCTGCCAGGCAGGTGCTTAGGCCACTGAGCTAAATCCCTGGCCCTATTTTTTGAGACAGGGTGTCACTATGCAGTTCAGGCTGGCCTTGAACTCACTTTGTAGCCCAGGCTGGTCTCGAACTCACAACAATCCTCCTCTCTCAGCCTCCCGAGTGCTGGGATCATCTTAATTCTTTTTACAACCCTTCCTCTCCCTTCTTTCCTCCTCCCTCCATCCCTTTATATTTATTCTTTTGTTTTATTATTATTATTATTTTTTTTTTTTGCGGCACCGGGGATCAAACTCACAACCTCGCGCCTGCCAGACAGGTGCTTAAGCCACTGAACCAAACTCCCGGCCCTAGTTTTTTTGAGACAGAGTCACACTATGTAGCTCAGGCAGGCCTTGCGCACGCGTCGTGGCCCAAGCTGGCCTTGAACTCACAACGCTCCTCCTACCTCAGCCTCCTGAGTGCTAGGATTAAAGTTGTGTGCCACCACATCTGGCTTGTATTCTTTTACTTTAATTAATTAATTAATTATTTTGGTACCAGGGATCAAATGCATGACCTCGTGCTTGCCAGGCAGGCACTTGTGCTGCTGAGCTAAATCCCCAGCCTGTATACTTTTATGATAGAAATTCTCACAAATAAAAAGCAAAAAGAACTAGTACCAGTACCTAGGATTCTCCGTGACAGAGGTGAGATCACTGGCCTAGAAGGGACAGGGTAAAAATGAACTTAGCCTTCTCTAATTCATCTCCCACTCAGCAGCCTTTCTTGGATACTCTGACCTCCTCAGTCATTCTCCTGCTGAAATGTGCCTGGCCCCACTTACCTCTCTCCAAATTAAAGGCCAGTCACTATCCCATCTATGCTTACTCTAGCCACAGTGATCTTGATTTATGCTTTCTTTCCTAAGCCTCTCTGAGACTCTATACCATGTCCTCTTACTGAACTGTGTTTCTCCTCTTCATCCTCTAGATAGTTCTTAATCCTCATCATTCAGGTTGGTCAGTTTTAAACACTGCTGCTTACAAAAAAGTCTTCCAGACTTCCATGCTATGGGGTTCCCATAGCACCCTGGATATTCCCCACTGTAGAACTTGCTGATCTCTGAAGAAACACTTTCCCAGATTTGGGGCTGGCCTCATAAACTGTTTTAATCCACAGGGAACAGGAGAGGTGGTGCCCTGTGGGTTCTAGGTTTAAACCTTAAGGATCCTGGCAGCTTCTGCTTTTGCGTTTTGGAAGCTCTGAGCCATCATACATAAAGTTCAACTCCCTGGCTGGAGAAGCCATGTGCAGCAGAGAAGCCCTGAGATTATGTGGAGAAGGAAAGAGGCCCTGCATTTCCAGGGCCCCACTTGTCTACATACAATTCCTGGTCTGGTTGCCATCTAACTGCCGCCTCACGAGAGACCCTGAGTGAGGCCAACAGAATTACCCAGCTGAGACCAGTCAATTTACAGAACTGTGAGAGATAAGATGATTGTTTTAAGCCACTCAATGTTGAAGTGGTTATTATGCTGCAATATATAATTAAAACACCATTCTGTATTTTAATTGCCTATTGACTCTGTTTTCCCTGCTATACTTTTTTTTTTTTTCACCCTTTGGTTTTTTGAGACAGGCTGGCCTTGAACTCACTATGTAGCCCAGGCTGGCCTCAAACTCATGGTGATTCTCCTGTCTCAGCCTCTGAGTGCTGGGATTCCAGGCATGTGCCACCACACCTAGCTCTACTATACCATTTTCTCTGTGAGGTCAGGAACCACATCCACTTTTTAAAATTTTGATATACTCAGGACATTCTCAAGCACTGAAGTTTTCATATATTTGATTAATGTAAATTAAGAATGCCTATGAAGCCAGGCATGGTGGCCCACACCTGTAATCCCAGCTCTCAAGAGGCTGAGGCAAGAGGATCACCATGAGTTCAAGGCCAGCCTGGGCTGCATACTGGGTTAAAGGCCAGCCTGAACTGCATAGTGAAACCCTGTCTCAAAACAAAAACAAACAAACAAACAAAAACCCAAGGCAACAGCTAATGTTTAGAATGCTCTCTGTGGCAGGCACACAATGCATGTGTATACATTTTAAGAGATGATGAACTAGGCGCCTGGTCAATAGGCTCCCAGTGTAAGACAGCTTTCCTATGTAGAGGGATTGAATCAATTTGACTTTAAGCCATAATCCACCAACACAGAGCAGGAGAAAAGAATGTCTGGTGCTTTGGGGCTGGTACTTCAGACAAAGCCAAAGGTCAAGGAAACTACTCCTGATAGTGCTGTGGGGAGCACTGCACAGGTGATCTGACTTAACATCGAGGGGTCCAGCCGCCCTCACCCTCTACCCCTCACTCAAGTGCTCTGTTAAGCCATTTATGCATAGGGACAGTACTTTACCTTCTGCTTCAAAACCTTCTTTTTGTGGGTGGGTACTAGAGATCAAACTCAGTCTAGCCCTTATTTTTTTCATTTTGAAACAGGGTCCTGCTAATTTGCCCAAGTGGGACTTGAACTTGTGATCCTCCTGCCTTGGCCTCCTGAAATGCTGGAATTACAGGCATGGGCTACAGAGCCTTCAAAACCCTTTAAGCTCAAACAGAGGGCCCTCAATGAGTATGTGTATGGAGAAACAATATATACCCACTCGAGTCAGTAAATCCTATGACGGGTCTGGTGTTCTTGGCTGCAATCACCATCAGCGCAAGGTGTTAGGTCGGCCAACCGGTATCATCTGAACATATTTCATGGCCCCACAGTTACGTCAAGCCCCTTGAGGGACACAAAATGGGAAACTGGTATCCCTGCCCTAAGAGAAAGAACTAAGGAGACTAGACTTATGCAAATGAGACAATTAAACAACAGGGCAACATATAATTACTGCTAAACTGTATGGTAAGAAATTAAATGCTACAGGAATTAGAAAAAGCAGAGAGCAGCAAGGGCTCAAACAGTTGGGGAGTCTTCACTGCAGAGTTGGGACTGGGATAAACCCTGAAGTAGGGAGCAAAGTACAGGCAGGCTGAAAGGGAGGACTCACAAGTTCCAGCAGGCACAGAGGCAAACGCTGCACATTTGTCATTTTATATGGAGACGGTAACACAAGTAACATGAAGGTGGCTGTCCCAAATCAAAAAATATTCAAGGATATTTTTGAATAGTTTTCCAATATTCCAACTCCTGGGCTCTTGTTTCATTTTGTTTCTGCTACTTGTAATGCCTTTCTCCCTTCCTCACTCGGAAAACTCTTACTCATTTTTAAAGGCCCAGTTCAAATGTAATCCTTTTGAGTCCTTCCACAACCCATTGCTCCTGCTTCTATAAGAACATTATCTCTTATATTTGCCTACTGACTCCACTACTGTAATTGATAGCAATTACGTTTATTGGGCGTGTACCGTGTCAAAACTAAGCTAAACATTTTTAATCTATTATTTTATTTAAGCCCCATCACTGCATGAAACCCCTGCAATTTTCCCTATTTTATAGATGAAGGGGCTTAGTGTGCTTAAGGAACCTGCACAAAATAACATACCTATAAAATTAGAAAGCTGGGATTCAAACCCGGATTTGTGAGACTCCAGAGTCCACTCATAATCCACTGGACCATGTATTCCTGCAAGCCATAAATACGCTTTACTCATCTCTCTTCTCAGATTCGAGGATGGTAGCTGACATGGCTCAAAGCTTGTTTAACAAATTCATACAATTTTCATAGCACATGCCTGGGCCTAAAAGTAGGTGAACCTATTACTCTTTTACCCGCGCTTGGGCACTTTCACCCACCTAAAAGTCACATATCTGGGGGAAGAGGATGGGGAGGGAATCTGAACATCCTACGTTCGAATTTGAGTGCTTTACATCATGGATTCAAGTGCGGTGAAAGGGGAATTGTTCTTTCCGCATTAGAACACATATGTGACATTGGCTGGGTCTGAAGGTGAGGGCGCGGATTAACAGGGCGTGTGTCTCCTCTGGTATTTTGAAAGGCGCACTTTAGGAGTCTCAACCTGTCATGTTTTCCCAGCTGCCCCCACCCGCACAAACTGAGCCCAGACGAGAGACGCGGTCGGCCTGAGAGTACACAGTGAGCCAACACTGGGCCAGAGCTAGAACCCAGGAATACAAACCCTGCCCTGTGCAGTTCTCATCGTCCACACTGTGAGGCCGGGCAGGCATTTCCAAGCAGGCGGCCCGGGGCGGGAGGCTCCGCTAACCGGCTTCCTCGCCTAAGGCCTCTCTCCTCCACCCACCGAGCCTCGGGGCCCAGGGAGCCTTCTCCCGACTGCAGGTCCTCGGCATCTGCAAGTCCTCTCGAGCCCCGTTTGCCCTAGGGCCTGCTCTGGGCAGTGAGGCCTCGCCACCTGCTAGTCCCCTCCCTGTGCGTTCTCCTTAGTCTGGTGGAGCAGCCGAGGCTCATCCGCTCCGGCCCACAAGCCACGCCCTCTCCGCGGTTCCCCTCCCAGCAAGCCCCAAATCCGCCTCCCCCGCTCTCTTCCTGTCGGGGCGCTCGTCCTTCCGGCGGGCTTCCCCACTGGCCGGCCGAGGGCTTGCGTGGGGAGTCGGCCGCTCAGCACCCCTGCGGCCGCTCCAGCCGCCGGCCCGCGCCCTGGCTTCTTTTCGGCTCGGGCTCTCCATGGTGCGGGCAACATGTGGCGCCTGTCAGGACTCCTGGGCCGAGGTAGCGAGCATCTGAACCGCCAGCGTCTGAAGTCCGCTGAGACTCTGAGCTGGAAGGCCTGGTGTGGGGAGGGGGAGCCACGCAAGGCAACCGCCAAAGCGATAGTGGGCGGGGACTGGGCGGAGCTACCTAGTCCTGAAGTCCGGGGCAGCTGGAATTGGAGACGTGGTGGTGGGAAGTAATGAAGTGCGGCGCTCAGCTCTAGGGAGGTGTGCGCAGCTCTAGGGAGGGGAGGGGACAGCGAAAGGAGGCAATGGAGTGGGCGAAGCTAGGGAATAGAGGGATTTAGAGACTAGCATTCTGAACACTGGGCCGTAGTGTGTTCATAGAACAAAGGTTGTCACCGATTGTGGAACACAGAATCACGTGGGAGAGATTTATCAAAATATAGATGCTTCACTCTGAAAGATACTAGTGTGTGCGTTCTGCAGTGGTCCCTTAGAATCTCTGCAAGGCTAAAGATTTCCATGTGTATCCTTATTTCAGAACGACTGCACCTGTAATCCCAGTACTCAGGATGCAGAGACAGGAGGATCGCCGCGAGTTTGAGGCCAGCCTGGGCTACATAGTGAGTTCAAGGCCAGCCTGAACTGCATAGCAAGACCCTGTCTCAACACCCCCCTCCCCATAAAAATAAATATAAATATGAGAACCACTGCAAGATGGGGAAGTTGCTGAGTGGTAGAGCACTTACCACGTGCACAAAGGGTACTATTTCCAAGCACCACAAAAACCAGAAACACTGCAGAGACAGATGCCAGTGACTCCTGGGTCCCTAGGGTAAAACTTCATCTCAGATTAGAGGCAAGATTGTTGGGTCACCTTTGTCTCAGTCTCGTTCCTGTTAAAATTGATCTTTGTTTTCTATGCAGCTCTTCCCCGTCTTCTGGGTCCTGACTTTCGGGGGGTGACCCCCAAACCCACCAACCCAGATGGGCCTCAGGCAACCTCCTCCTTGCTGGTCTCTGTGCCCAACATTGACAGGTGAAACACTGCAATTTCGTCACTGATCTTCTCTTCTGGCCTTTTTTTGCCCACATTTTGGACAAAGCTCCATAGCCTCTAATTGCATTATCCAGGTCAGGCCCTCATGGCCCAAGTTCAAGCAGGGATCCAAAGTCCCACAGATGGAAGAATGCCTTCCAGTGGATGTCTGCTCGTGTCTCCCCACACACCTTGTGGGATGCCGTCTCATGGGTAAGACTTCCCCAACTCTAACCTTTGCCTTCAGCATGAATAGGAATGGGCCTGTGTGGAGAAATGCCCTAGTCTAACAACCAAAGTGAGATCAGCATTGTATTCACATGATGAGGAACCGGTGGTACTGGAGCATAGTCATGGAGATACTGTCACTCCCCCACCCCTGCTGTGTATTTATTCTTTATTTCATTCAATAAACATTTATTTACACCTTCTGCAAGCCAGGCATTTTTGCTAGGCTAAGACATAATAGAGAAAAAAGTAGATGTAATTCTAGCCTTCATGGAGCTTACATGAGTATTAAGAAACAGTTAATAAGTAGCATTGTTTTTTTTTTTTTAAATTTTTAAGAGAATAGACAAAAAGTTACAGAATTTCAAAACAAGATGATAGGAAATTAACAGTGGTTATTATATTGCACATTATTATTAATGGAAATGTTATACATACATTGTTTTAGTTATTCATTACAAAAGTCTTGCAAGGAAAATGTAACCTTCATTTTGAACATGAGGAAATTCAGGCTTTGAAATATTAAGTAACATGTTTAAAGATTACAGGTATTGCTGGGCGTGGTGGTGCACGCCTTTAATCCCAGCACTCGGGAGACTGCGGTAGGTGGAGCGTTGTGAGTTCGAGGCTGTCTTGGGCTACAACGTGAGCGAGGCTGGCCTAAACTACATAGTGCCACCCTGTCTCAAAAAACTAGGGCGGGGAGTTTGGCTCAGTGGCCTATGTGCCTGCCTGACAGGCATGAGGTTGTGAGTTCAATACCCAGTGCCACAAAAAAAAAAAAAAAAAAAAAAAAAGATTATAGGTATTGAGTGAGAAGCCAGATTTAACTCTGGAATTCAGGCTGTATCACTTAGTTGCATTACGTAGTATGACTCGTAAAATCATTTAAAGTACACAACCTAGCCCATAATACGTGTTCAATAAATACTTGTTGAATCTGATCTACAAAGTCACATTCCCAGTAGTGAACACTAGATCTAATAGGACAGGGTTTGTACATTTTAGGCAAAGATCCAGATCAAATATATTGTGAATGAAGTTGACTCGTATATCACTCTTTTTTCTTTCTTTCTTTCTTTCTTTTTCTTTTCTTTTCTTTTTTTTTTTGTCTTGTTGTCTTTTTGAGACAGGGGCTTGCTCTGCAGTTCAGGCTGGCCTTAAGATCACTTTGTAGTTCAGGCTGGTCTCAAATTCACAATGATCCTCCCAAATGCTGAGATTATAGGCATGCATCACCACGCCTGGCCACGTATCACTCTTATATCTTATATCTGTCATATCCTGTCCCTGCTACTTTCATGCTGTGTACTTTAGGCAGATGACTTCATCTCTCTGAGTGTCACTTTGGGGAAGAGGGTAACGGGAATTGAACCCCCAGCCTTCACACTGAGCTGTAGCCCCAGTTCTTTTTATGTTTTTTAATTGTGAGACAAGGTCTTGCTGAGTTGCTAGATTGCCCAGGCTGGGCTCAACTTTTGATCCTCTTACCTCAGCCTCCTAGAGTGCTAGGGTTATGTGAATGCCCTGCTGAGCTTCACTTTTGTGCTTCATGTGGTTTGGTTTTTTGAAACAAGGTCATGCTTTGTAGTTCAGGCTGGCCTTGCACTCACTATGGAGCCCAGGCTGGCTCAAACTCCTGTCTGTCCTCCTGTCTCAGCCTCCCGAGTGCTGGGATTGCAGCCATGCACCACCATGCTCCTCTGAGCCTCACTTTCTTTAACCTGTAAATTGGTGTCATCAGCAGAGTTGAGTCGGGGGTGTTTCTGCCACAGGGATACTGCTTTCTGGGTTTCTGAGGACTCAGGGTGTAAAGTACCCTGGAGAGGGAATCATTTTTCCATTTTGCCAAAGATCAGAGCCCTGGGGCAGATTCCCACACTGATTTCTTTGGGGAACTGCACCTGTATTCCAGAGGTCCTGATGCTACTTTGGGCTTTGTTCCCACTGCCTGTATATTGGGTGATTTACTATGTCCCCCCAAGTCCTCATATACTTTTTTGGGGGTGAGTCAGGTGCTTCCTTGTGATCAGTTTGTTGTCTAGCGTCAGGATTGGTAATGTGAGTGCTGCACCCGCCCAGGGGTGGAGCCAACATACAGGGTGAATGAGGCGGGTCTTCCTCTTGCTCTCTCCCGTGCTTCTGCCCTCTCTCGCCAGCGTGCCTCGTGGTTGCGGTTGCGGCTGCCATGAACAGCAGCCCCGCCATGCCACGCTGCCTTGCAGCCAACTGAGTATGGATTGAAACTCCCAAGAAACTGTAAGAAATGAACCTTTCCTTCCCTAATCTTGGGCATCAGGTATTTTGTCTCGGCAACGAGTAAAAGGTAACTAAGACAGCCTGTATGAAAGGGGCTGTACACAAGCTGTCCCCAGGGCCAGGCAGGGATACTTGTCCCTTCCTTCACAGTGCTGGTGCCTTCTCTCGTTCTGACCTTCACTCACACCAAAGGGGCTTTCCCTCATCCCTCATCCTGTCAGATCTCCTACTTACACTCTGTGTCACCTGCTGATTTGTTTTCCTTTTGCATCCAGCCTAATTCCTAATTATGGTATTTATTTTTCTGTGTACTTGGGTTTTATCTTTCTTAACACAAGACACAAATTTCATGTGGACAATGACTGTGACTGTCTTATTTGCCATTGTAAACAGTGCCCACTGGAGCAAATAAGTATGTAGATGTCCCTTCCTGAGCACAGCACAGCAGACAGGAAATCAGGGAGTCACAGGACTAGGAGTCAGCTTAGGTCTTGTGCACACTGGTCAGAAGAAAGACACCTTCAACAAGCCCACACCTGGAAGTTGTGGTGGGTGGCTCACTTGCAGGAAAGGGAGGCTTATGCCAGGCTGGAGAGTGTACCTGGTGGGGACTTGTCACTGCATTTGTGCCAGGCCCCATCCACATCATCTCTTTGCCTGCCTGCATTTTCTGTATTCACTCACTGGGTTGGGTTTGTTCAGCATCTATTTTCTGGGCTCCTACTCTAACTTAGCACCATGCTGGCCACCTGGGATATGCTGGTCAGCAAAATGTGCATGGTGCCTACCTTTGTTATGCATAGAGAAGACAGTCGCCCTACAATGAATAATCACAGTGACGAGTAGTAAGTATCAGAGGAGAGATTTGGGTGCCCGCAAGCTATTTGTAGGGAGCTGTGACATCCAGAGACAGGAAAGGCTTCCTAAGGAAATGATGATTGTGTTGAGGGCTGAGTCTGAAGCAGTTGAAGGGTGGGGGAGGGGGCCACGTCCCTGATGTGTTGTCTTTTCCAGGGCACTCTGGCCGTGCTGGCCCTGCAGGTGGCGAGACAGCTCCACTTCCAGGCGTTCCTGTCCACGGGGCCTCGGCAAGCAGAGCGCTGCTCTTGGCGCAGTCCCCTGGACCGTTTCCTCTCGTCTCCCTGGTGGCACCCGCACTCCTGTGAGTTCTCGGTCCTAGGGCAGGAGGGCTGGGTGGGAGTTGCGGTGGGTCAGGAAGCATCTCCGGACACACCTCAGGAAAAGAGCCATCAGCAGCTCCTTGTCTTTCCTATCTGAAGTCAGAGGAAGGGGAAGGTGGCGGAGTTCACCCACCCAGGGTGTGGGCCACACCTACCCTTTAGTACTCCCCTGTGTCCTCCTGTCACCTCCTGTGGAGGGAGCCCCGTAGGTCTGTCACCAGCTAGCAAGGGGCCTTGCATTAGTGATAATGGAAATTAAAACTAAGCAGCAGTGAGAGTTTATAGGCTAAAAACTTTACTTGGAAAGTAAGAGCAAAAATAGGGAAAAGACTCAGTGAGCTCCTATGAAAAGGATCAGGCTCGTAGGGATTAGCTGAGGCCCCACTGATGCTGGACCAGGGTCCTGCTGATCGCTATCGCAGGCCTGGTTTCATAACTTGGGAGAAACCCTCATGGCTTGAGGGGCTGTTCTAAAATCATTGCTTCTGTTTGCAGTGCTTTTCCTGAGACCCAGGTGACTGCCAGTTGAGGACAGTGACTGGAGAATTTTAGGAGTTGGTTCAAGCAGGGAGGGACTGACAGTAGAAATCATGGAGGCTGGTCATCAGATATCCCTGTGAATCCTGAGACTAGCTTACTACTCTTCTCCATCTTGAAGGGAGGTGACATAGGTTAGATAAATTTAGGGCTAATAAACTGTGTTCTGTTGACTTTTTAAAAATGAGTAATGTGTATTCAAAGTTTAAAGTAGTAAGGGATACAAAACCGAAGGTCAAGCTTTGTTCTATGCTTAGTTACCTATTGGTAGGCCCAAGCAAAGAGTCATGGGTTTTAGCAAAACCTGCTTTTAAGTCCTTGGCTGCCTCAGAAGAAAACACCAATTGTGTTTTTAAAAGCAACAGGTTAAGGGCTCACGACTTTGTCCTTTGTCCCTGTTGTAGTCCCTGACTACATCAGGCCCAGTCCACTTTAGATTCTAGATGTCACTTCCTGCCCAACTCTTAAGCAGTTAGGCCATTTTCTGGTCCTTCAGTTGTTCATCAGTAAGTGAGTCTGTATTTTGTATGTATTATGAGTCATGGTACAGAAGCCATATAAACTAATAGTTGAGCTCTGGAGTCAGATTTGATTGTGAAGGTTCAAGCCTGAGTTCTACATGCTAGTGTTTTTGTTGTTGTTGTTGTTTTTCCCTTTTTGAGAGGGTTTTGCTGGCCTTGAACTTACTTTGTAGCCCAGGCTGGCCTTAAACTTGCAGCAATCCTCCTGCCTCAGCCTCCTGAGTGCTGGAATTACAGGCATGTACCACCATGCCTGGCCTATATACTAGTGTTATATCCCTGAACAGTTTCCCCATGTCTCAGTTTCTTTATGTATAAAATGGGATAATAGTAAAACTACAGAGGTTTCTTGGGGAGACTAAATGAGTTAACATATGTCAAGGCTTTAGAACAGTGCTCAGTGCATACTAAATGCTTGATGATTACTAGTTTAAGTATTAGTTGTTTTTTTTTTTTTGCTTTTTGTTTTTTTGGGTTTTTTTTCCTATTTTCTTTTTTGATACCAGCAGTTGAACTCAGGGTCTCATGCTTGCCAGGCAGGCACTGTACTGCTGAGCCATATCCCCCATCCTAAGTATTAGTTCTTGTCTTTATCATTATGACTATAATTTTATCAATATTACTATTAAATAAAGCACTGGCAGCTGGAGTTACAACAGTAAATGAGGTAGATGCCACTTTGTGCTGAAAGAATTTAAGCAAAAGGAGTGATTTATGCTTAGGGTGGGAGATCAGCATGAATGTGGGCCCTGGAGGAAGTACGGGAGGAAGAGTGGGAGGGAGGTCTGCCAGGAGTTTCTCTGGAGTTCTTCCTCTGATTTCCCGACCCTCGGGGGACTCAGGTCCAGCGGCTCAGGCTGCCCTGGCTCCCTCGTGAACGACTCTTGTTTCTGCTGTTCTCAGCACTGCGGAGGCACGTTCTCCCTGGCCCCGATGGCCCAGCCCCCAGGCACCTCAGCCCCCGGGAACCCAGGCTGGGCCCAGAAGAGCCCTCAGCTCAGCCCAGGAGCTTCTCTGTCAGCTCCTTGAGAGCAGCTGGTCCTCAGGAGCCCCCTGAGGAAGGTACGTCCTCACCCCAATCTGTGGAAGGAGGAGTGGGGGCAAAGGGTTGAGACAAGGGCTTGGGCAGGTGGACATTGTTGCTGTACATTCCCAGATAAGGGACTCAGCATTCCCTGAGACTCCATGCTTTCTGGGGTGATTCAGAGTTAGTTTGAATTCTGGCAAGGGTGCTGGATGGAAAGGCTGGGCAGACTGGGAGAGGAGGGAAAACGAAGTCGTATGCTTCTCCCTTGCTTTGGCTGACTGAAGGCTTTTCCTTTGCAGATCCCACTAATTTCAACTTCCTGGATGCCAACAGTAGGTTTGAGTCTAAGCCAACATCAGCCCAGCCTCAGCACCCTGGTGAAAAGAAGGTATTAGCCAGATTTTGCCACCGTATCATTCCCTGGATTGGATAGCAATCCAAGTGCATCATCTCTTCATGTGTCTTTGTATTTCTTCCCCAGGAACAAGATAAATCAAAAACTCTTTCCCTTGAGGAGGCTGTGGCTTCCATTCAGCAGCTCTTCCAGCTCAGTGTTTCCATTGCTTTCAACTTTCTGGGTAATTGGGGGACCCTGCCTCCAGGCAGGGTGATAAGAAAGGAGAGAGGGTGTGGGCTAGGTAAAAAAACTGTCAGCATAGGGAGCGATTTAAATGAGAGAGATTTTTTTCTTCCACACAGATAAACTAAATCTGGCATATAACTCAATGGTGTCAGGGACCCAATCTTTGTTTTTTTTTCTTTTTGAGACAGGGTCTCCCTCTGAAGTTCAGGCTGGCCTTGAATTTACTGCGTAGCCCAGGCTAGCCTTGAATTTGCAGCAATCCTCCTGCCTCAGCCTCCCAACTGCTGGGATTATAGGCATGTACCACTACGCCCATCTGGGATCCACTCTGTTATTCACATGCATTCTGCCACTCTAAAACTGCCTTTCCATGCCCAGCAGCTGCAAGGCTGAGCCAGGAAGATTACAAGTTCCAGCCAAGCCTGAGCAATTTAAAAACTTAGTGAGACCCTGCCTCAAAGTAACAAAAAGTTTTTAAAAAGGTGCTGGAAATGTATCTCAGTGCGAAGGTCCTTGGTATTGCAAAAACAAACACACACACATCAAAAAAACAAAAAAGTGGCTTTCATTTTGAGGTCCAGCTTGCTCTTTGAGTTCTTGTTCTCCTATCCATATTCCAGCCAGCTGGAAGTGGGCAGGTGGGCCCTTTATGGATCCAAAACTTCAAGCCGGGCGTGGTGGTGCACGCCTTTAATCCCAGCACTTGGGAGGCTGAGGTAGGCAGAGCGTTGTGAGTTCGAGGTTGGCCTGGGCTACAACGCTGAGTGCAAGGCTGGCCTGAGCTACATAGTGCGACCCTGTCTCAAAAAACCAGGGCCAGGAGTTTGGCTCAGTGGCTTGAGTGCCTGTTTGGCAGGCGCGAGGTTGCGAGTTCAATCCCCGGTGCCGCAAAAAAAAAAAAAGGATCCAGAACTTGGACTTCTAACAAATCATATAAGCTGGAATATGGGCTTATGGCCACACCTGTCTCAGAGGGCAATGAGAAGCGTAGACTTCACCTGAATGGCCATGTGCTTATCTGAGAGTTGTTTTACTATGTTGGTAGGGGAAAATGAATCCTATAGGACATTTACTGTTCTCTGCCATGCTTAGGAAACACAGACTCCTGAAGTTTGGAGCATGCACTCAGGTGCATGAATAGGAAACTGTTAAGCTAAGTCTGGAAACTCCACATCCCTCCCCAGTGTATCCTGGGTCTGCAGTGACTTGACTCGTGTCTCAAGCCTTCTAACTGCGGAGACCCATACTCCCAGCAGCATCTGTTGGGGTCTAGCTAGAAGGTGGGTGAGAAGCTAGGATTCTTGTATTTTTATTTTATTTATTTATTTTTGTCTTTTTTTTGTTTTGTTTTGTTTTGTTTTTTTTGAGACAAAGTCTTACT
Source organism: Dasyprocta punctata (assembly GCA_004363535.1). Classification (NCBI taxonomy): domain Eukaryota; kingdom Metazoa; phylum Chordata; class Mammalia; order Rodentia; family Dasyproctidae; genus Dasyprocta; species Dasyprocta punctata. Next base: position 90,495 of record RJWM01000983.1, read on the forward strand.
ATGCAGTTCAGGCTGGCCTTGAGTTCACTTTGTAGTCCAGGCTGGTCTCAAACTCGCAAAGATCCTCCTGCCTCAGCCTCCCAAGTGCTGGATTACAGGTGTGCGCTACCACAGCTGGCTAGGATTCATTTAGAAGAGATTTACAGAGCATCTATTTTTTGTTAGGCCATATTTTAGGTGCTAGAGATACAGTGATTCACAAGACTGTGTTTTGAGCCAGGTGTGGTGGTACAAGCCTATAATCCCAGCACTCAGGAGGCTGAGGCAGGAGGACCACTGTAGATTTGAGAACAACCTTGGCTGCATAATGAGTTCAAGGACAGCCTGAACTGTGCAGCAACACCCTGTGTCAAAAAAATAAAAAAGGCAACATCCTTATTCTCATGGTGCACACATGTGAGTTAAAGGAGAGAAAAACAGTAAATTGGCAAATAAATAGAAAATATTACAAAGAAAATAATACAAGGGAGAGCTGGACATGATGGCACACACCTGTAACCCCAGCACTTGGGAAGTTGAGGCAGGAGGAGCACCGTGAGTTCAAGGCCAGTGTGGGCTATATAATGAGACCCTGTCTCAAAAGAACACAAAGAAAAAATAAAACAAGGGAATGTTTAGTAACTTTGGCAATGAATGGCTTTGCAATCACAAGTCTTTGCTGAAAGGAAAACTCTTAAGCTAAGAACTGATGACACAAGTAAGCTCCTTTTGTTCCTGTCTGCAGAAAGAGTTTTCCAAACAAGGGAAACAGTGAGTGCAAAGGTCCTGAGGCAGGATTGAGTTTGTTTACCAAGGGAACAAAAGACGGCTGAGTGTAGCTGGAGCTTAGAGTCACAGGAAGAATAGGAGATGAAGTCAGAGAAGCACGCAGGGGCCAGGTCAGCCGAGACCCTAGCCAGGGTAAAGAGTACAGCTTTTCTAAGTGAGATGGGAGGCTATTGGAGGGTTTTAACCAGAGCAGTAAGAGGGTTAGTCACATGATCTGATTTACTTTTCCCAAGATCACGCTGGCTGTTGTGTAGACCAGTGTGGATTGTTGGGAGGCCAGACAGGAAATAAGAGACCAGGTAATAGCTGTTACTGACAGCTAAGCAAAATGTGATGGTGACTTGTTTGAGGTTAGAGGAAAAGGACACAAGAATAAAGTGATCCGGCTGGAGCCAGTGTGGGGGATGGGGACAGGATGGAATCCTTTGACCTCTGAAGTCTTCTCCCAAGGACAGAAGGCTCTGTGAACCCTGGACAGCAAGTTTTCAGGCAGCAGGGAGGCGACTTTAATTCACTGCTGGCTGAATGGAACTTGGTTTCTCCTTCATTAGCTTTTTGTGATCTTGATGGGCAGCCTGTTCTTAAAATTTTCTTGCCCATTCCTTCATTCATATATTCATTTATTCAGCCAGTGCTAAGCACTGTGGCAGAACACAAAGGCAGCATAAGCTATAATCATATTTTGCATTTGTATAGAGCTTTCACCCTATGCAAAATTATTCTCCTACATTCTTTTTTTCTGCTCTGCCTCTAGGATTTTACAGTCTAATTGAGGAGATGGGGCTTGTATTCTTGAAACAGTTTAGTTCATAGAAGAAGAGTTGACGTATTAGGAAAATGCCACAAAAGTGGGTAAAGGCTGAGTGTGGTCTGAAGGTTTTGGAACAGAAACAGGCTGCCTGCCAGTGGAGGTAGAGAGGGTGCAGCCGGGAAACAGCCTGAGCAGTGTTGAGCATTAGCTATGTTGGGTTCCTTTCCTGTTTCCTTGTTTGGGCAGTGTAAAGAGCCCCTTACATTACTTCTCCCAGTGTTCTCAGACAAGAGTAACAATATCGGCTGTGTCAGCTAGGGTTTGCTGTTTATAAGCCACCTTAAATTTACTCCAGCTAACTAAAGCCAGAATCTGTTGGGATCTGTTGACCTTCCAAGCTTCAGAAAGGAAAGGAATCAGCGAAGTTGCAGGGACCCAGGGGACAGCAGCTGATAGACAGTGTCACCAGAGTGCTGCTGTCAGAATAGACTTATAAGAGCTATTTTTCCCTCCTCGTTCAATCTGATCAAGAGTCAGATTCCTGAGAGAGTCTCATTGGTTGGGGAAAGCACAGGCATACTGGTTGATAGCATTGTGGGGTGGGGGTGGGGGGTTGTTCCCAAGGGGCAGTGAGAGTGTTGGAACTACAAAGGGGTGGGGTGGTTTACAGGAGGGCAGAGCCCGCTGATATCTATGGCAAGCTGGTGAGATATTTGGAGGACAGGAATAAATGACAGTGTATAGCAAAGAGGAGGTGTGAAGCCCGTGCATCTCCACCTAAGCCTATGGCACCTTCATAAAGGAAGCTGTACGTGCCCTGTGCTTTCTTACAGGGACAGAGAACATGAGGAATGGGGACTACACGGCAGCCTTCTCTTACTTCCAAAAAGCTGCAGACCGCGGCTACAGCAAAGCCCAGTACAACACGGGCTTGTGTCACGAGCATGGTAGAGGCACCCACAGGGACCTCTGCAAGGTACTGTCTCTTCTGCCAAGCTGCCCAGAGGGAGCTCCAGAACTGGGCAGTGAGCAGGGGCTGAGGAAAGCCTGGCTCCTCTGACCTGGTTGCAGCCTAGCTATGAGATAAAAATAAGAAGGAAGTTCCTAACTTCTAGGAGTTTAGACTCAAAACTCGGAGAGCAGGCATCTTGCCTTTTTCTTTGCAGCTGTACCCTCAGCCTGAAGCAGTACCTTGATAAATGGATTAATTCTTTAAAAGTAGAATAAGTACACAAAGATGTTACTCACAAGAATGTGTTTCTTCGAGTTGTATATGAAGATGAAAAACAAAACAAAACAAACAAGCCAGAAGTGCCTCTAATCTCAGCACTTGGCAGGTTGAGGCAGGAGGATGCTGTGTGTTTGAGGCCAGCCTGGGCTACAAAGTGAGTTCAAGGCCAGCCTGAACTGCTTAGTGAAACCTTGTCTCAAAAAGACAATACCAAATCAAAACAAACAAAATAGGAACAGCAACTTAGCATTCCTTTAGTACAGAACTGGTAATTATATCTATGTAGACCTTAAGTCATGTGCTGAATATTTATTGGCAGGGGAAGTCATTCATGGTGAACGACTCTGTCTCTCTGTCTCTGTGTATATGTAATGTATCCATGGGAATAAATTCGCAAGCATGTACACTAAAATTTTAATGGAGAATGATCTTTAGGAGACAAGCTTCCTTGGAATTTATGTTTGTATGTTTAAATTTTGGCTTAATCTGTATTTCTTGACTAATCTGTAATGACTATGTATTATTTTTTTAAAATTTCACTCAGAGAAGAAGTGCTCAGAGTGCTTCAAGCAGACTGGGTGTTTCTTCTTTTGCCCTAGGCGATCTTTTATTACCAACTGGCTGCCAGCCAGGGCCACAGCCTCGCTCAGTACCGCTATGCCAGGTGTCTGCTGCAAGCCCCAGCCTCCTCGGGGGACCCTGAGCAACGGAGAGCACTGTCCATGCTGAAGCAGGCCGCAGACTCGGGCCTGATAGAGGTGCATGCTGTTGGTAGGGTCTGTCTTGGGTTATCTGGGCCACATGGAACTAAGAGTGATCAGGATGCCTTCTTCCTTCCTTTTTGCCCATAGGCCCAAGCTTTTCTTGGGGTGCTTTTTACCAAGAAGCCACACTTGGACGAGCAGGGAGCTGTGAAATATCTGTGGCTTGCAGCCAGCAATGGGGTATGTGATCTGTGATACCCAGGCATGCTGAAGATCGAGTGTGACCAGAGGAGGGGCTTGGGAGCTGGCATGGGGTTCTGTGGTTAGGCTGTGGTTTGCTAGGAGCCTTGGGCTGACTTCAAATTTAGCTCTTGCTGACTTACTGTGCGACTGTTGGGCAGATCCAGTGGCCTAGCAGTGCTTAAAATCAGCTGGGATCAGAGCATTTGCTCACGGATATTGTTAAATTCTACATAGTAGGGTTCCTCTCTGCCCTGTCAGTTGTTAAACATTTATTGCACGGGACACTTCTTGTTTTAAATGTTTCCTCTTCTTTAAAATCAACATAAGAGATCAGTAGCAAAACTTTTGCCTAGCACATGTGAGGCCCTGGACTTGATGCCTAGTACCATAAGAAAACCAAAAAGAAACAGAATTGTTCAATAAAAATGACATAAAGGCAAGGGTTGGTGGTACATCCCTATAATCCCAGCTACTTGGGAGGCTGAGACAAAAGGATTATAAAGTTAAGATCAACCTGGGTGATTTAGCAAGACCCTATCTCAAAAAGGTCTGAGTTGTAGCTCAGTGTCTCCTGGGTTCAGTTGTTCAATCCCTAGTACCACACACACACACACACACACACACACACACACACTCTAACACACACCAATAGCAACATAATAACTGTCTACTCCACAGGATTTTTGGAAAGATCAAAACTGAGGTAACAGGTGTGAGAGTACTTTGTGAGCTGTACCAGCAATTAGTGAGTGTGTCATTGTAAGGAGTGCTAGTGTGCAGAAGTCAGACACATAAGGTGGGCCCACTAAGCAGTTATGAGGGAAAAGGATGTCTGATTGTTTATGAAATGCAGCCTGGATAACGCAGAGTTTGTTCCACTAGCATTAAGGGAAACGTGATTAATTGGGTTTGGGAAGTACTGAGTTAAACAGCTGTCTGTTCTGTTTTGTTTTGAGACAGAGTCTCACTATGCAGTTCAGGCTGTCCTTAAACTTGCAGCGATCCTGCCTTAGCCTCCCGAGTGGTGGGATTACAGGCATATAGCCATCTTTAATGTAGCAAATCTCAGAGCTTTATATAACTGAGAAACATCGAGAAGGTGACCTGTGGTTTGCTAAATTCCTCAAGTATATTAGACCAGTATCTGGTTTCATTAGTACCTTGAAGGGCCTGGAGTCCTGGATTAGGGCAAGCAGTGTGCCTGCACTGTAATTTCCTGCATAGCAACTGCTGTGCTTTGTTTTCTGGCTTTATTGAACCCTTGGGCATCAAAATACTGTGCCATGTCCACTCTGTTCCCCACAGCATCTGTGATAGTTGTCAGAAGGGGACCAGTGTCACCAGCCAGTACCTGATAACTATGTCTGTTCTTCCATCAAGAGCCCCCCAGTGTCAGACCAGCTTGCTGAGAACAGAGGTGCACAGAGGAATGCCTGTCACCCGTTTGTGTCAGCATCCAGGACTCACACCCTCCCATCTCCAGGGAACTGCGTCTTCTGGGCTGGTTCTGAGCAGTGCTATATTCCAGGGGTGCCCTTCCCACTGCTGCATCCTAACCCGGCTGTGTTCCTGAGTCTACTGCATTGGTAGCAGAGACTTTACCTGCACCGCACAGAAGTGGAGGCAAAATTGTAGCAGAAATTTGACTGTGGAGGATAGAAGAGAAATGGGACCATGATTGGTAGTCCACAGAGCGAGTTTTGATTTTCTTTTTCAGTTGGGAGATTTCATATGATGAAAATATTTCAGTCAAGATGGAGAGATTAACTAATGGAGATGATAATAATAGCATTCATCTTAAGTACTTTTCATATTGTAACACACAAACCTAGTAAGATAGTGCTGTTGCTGTCACCACTGTATAGGTGAGGAAACTGAGGCACTGAGATACAGAGTAACAAGTCTTAGGTTAGCCAACTGATAAGTGGCACAGCCAAATTTGGAATCCCTTGGTGTCAAGCCTGGGCTCCTGACCCCCACCTGTTCCCTTCTCAGAACAGCACAGCCCTAGAGCTCAGGGGAAATGGCTCAGTCTATGGGAGAGGAGAAACACTCGCTCTGTCATTTGTGCTTCTCAGTTCTCATGCAGTCAGGAAGGCAGAGAGGCCTCTGGGAGGTGGACCCTCCTCAACTGTGACCTCTTGCTCTTTTAGGAGAGTGCAGGAGATGCACTGCTAGGAGTCCCATACTGGGCTGAGTAGTTCTGCAGCCTTCTTTCAGCCGGCCCTGTGAGAGGGGTCGGCACACGGCTCTGGCTGAGTGTGGCGAGCTCGGGCTGCGGCATCTCACTGTTGAAATCCCTTAGAATGTGGCGGCCCCAGGCGGGGCCTTCCTCCTGCGCCCTGGATGAAGTCCCAGCATGCCTGACTCACCTTGCTCCTGGCTATTTCAGTTCGTCATTCCTGTTTGTGTCTGTCTGTCTTCTCCTTCAGGACTCACAGAGCAGATATCACTTGGGAATTTGCTATGAGAAGGGCCTTGGTGTGCAGAGGAACCTGGGAGAGGCTGTGAAGTGTTACCAGCAGTCGGCGGCTCTGGGAAATGAGCCTGCCCAGCAGAGGCTGCGGACCCTCTTCTCCATGGAGGCAGCAGGTACAGATGCAAGTCCAAGCCACACGGTTTCTCTCCTGAACTCAGTGCCCTGTGAGACACAGCAGGGTGAAGAAGCCCCTGGTCTCCTTGTCATTTCTGTCCCCAGTGATGGTTAGGAGCACAGCCTTTAGAGTCAGGTCACCCTGACTCTGCTGTCACTGACCTGGGACTCTGTGTCTTTGAGCCTCAGTTTCTTCATTTGTGAAAATGAGGGTGACAGTAGTGCCTAACTCCCTAGCTTGTTGGAAGGGTTAAGTGGGCTAATGATAATGGACTTAGCGCAGCCTGACACACAGTAGGTACTGAAACGGTGGCTGCTCCAATGACTTCTTAGGAGGCTTGGTACCCTGGGTGCTCTGAGTGACCCTTCTAGGATTCCAAGGTTCATCCACTCATGAATCTCTGAGGCTGGGTTGGATTAACAATGCCAGGGGAGCCAAGTCATTTGAGAACTTTTTGCTCCAAAATAGAAGTCTGAGAATACCACCTGAGTGAGCATTGCTGTCACCCCTTCTCGCAGCCCTCAGGCCCGGCCACCTGGCAGTTACAGGATTGAAGTCTTTCTCTAGCCCGTCCCTCTGCAGTCTGAACTCCCTGCTGGCTGGTGCCTCAGGCCTGCCTCACTCGTGGAGCACTGGGAACCTCAGCTGCCCGTACAGGAGCTCACATCTCGGAGCCAGCTCAGGAGCCCACAGCAGCGCTTTCCCCTCCTTGGAAAGAAGGCTTGTAAGACTGGGTTTTGGCTAAGGTAAGATGAAACAGTCACTGGGGCTGGGGGTAGGGGTAGGTTGGAGAACAGAGAGAGGGGTCAGTGTCTGTTTCCAGTGGGAGCCGAGGTACCTAGCTATTTCAGGTCCATGGTTAATCAGACACTGTGACAATTTCCCTGTTTCGTAGCCTCACAGGCCTCGGTGCATTCTCAGCTATTTCTGGTCTATGCACTGAAAAGCTTTATCGAGTGACCCCTGAAAAACCGCAGGAAGGTACAGAGACCCTTTATTCACTTTGGCCTTTGTCTTTGAGCAAATCACTTACCTTCTTCATCCCCATGCCTCAGTTTCCTCACCCCCAGACCACACTGTCATTTCCCCCGTGTACCTCTGGTAATTCACGGGAAAATTTTAGGTGGTCTACAAGTTAATTTTTTTTTATTTTAGTGGTTATTTGGGAGGCTGAAGCAGGATGATCACAAGTTTGAGGCCAGCCTGGGCAATTTAGTGAGACCCTGTCTCAAAAAAATAATTAAAAAGGGCAAGGAAGAGCCAGGCGTGATGGCACACGCCTTTAATCCCAGCACTCGGGAAGCTGAGGTAGGTGGAGCGTTGTGAGTTTGAGGCTGGCTTGGGCTACAACGCGAGCGCAAGGCCAGCCTAAGCTACGTAGTGCGACCCTGCCTCAGAAAACTAGGGCCAGGAGTTTGGCTCAGTGGCTTAAGCACCTACCTGGCAGGCGTGAGGCTGTGAGTTTAATCCCCGGTGCTGCAAAAAAAAAAAAAAAAAGGTCAAGGAGCCAGGCATGGTGTTACATGGTGGTACATGCCTGTCATCTTAGTGCTCTGGGAGGCTGAGTTTGAGCCCAATTTGGACAATTTAGTGACTTAGCAAGACCCTATCTCAAAATAAAAAATAAAGGGCTGGGTTTACAGCTCAGTATGAAGGCTCAGGGATCAATCCCCAGTGCCACTGAAAAAATTAAAAGGCTGAAGATGCAACTCATTGGGAGAGCACTTGCTGAACACCTGCGAGGCCCTGGGTTCAATACCCAGGAGCAGGAAAAAAACAAAGCAAAACTTGAAAAACATTGTGCAAGGGGAGAGCAGATCTAGAGAGGTGGCAGAAGTTGGCAGGGTGATTCTATCAGTGGCTCAAACTTGGGAAACACTGAATCAACTTGTCCCTGAGACTAGCTCCGACATTCGTGTGCATCCGTCCCAATGGATTCACGATGGTTTTCATTTCACCTCTGGTTTAGGAGGAGGGAGTTTCTTGCCTGAATGCCTGCATTATCTGCTTGACTTTTTCAGACCTCGTCTCAGCCCCAACGATGGAGCCTTTGAGTTCTCAGAATATCACGACTTAAATCTCAAAGATGCCAGTTATCCATTCATTGTCCCAAAAACCTTGAGCACCTCCTGACACTATAAAGAGGAGGGAGGATGCGCAGATCTGGTTCTGGCTCCACCACTTGCCTGGCCATGTCACCTTGCAGCAGTGACCTGATTCGCTAATATCGTTTCCTCAGTTGTAGACCAAGGGCAGTGGTGTGTGCCCTCCTTCCTTCACAGGGCCCATGCTGGGCATTTTACCGCTGAAAAGACCCTGGTGTTTGTTTAAGCTCCTGGAGGCAGTGATGCCTGCAATTGCATGATCGCATGAATCTCCAAGGCCAAGATGAGGACCCGGGCCTCCTGACTCCTACTCCCTGCTTCTGTTCTACAGTTCACGCTGTCATTCTGTGTGAAAGCATCATTATCATCCTGCTGATACAAGGGAGGAAATGGAGATTGGGCACCTAGAGTCTTGGAGCTGGAGAGTGTAGATTGTGAGTCCTCACTAAGGAGAGGTGAGCCAGAAGTATATGGGCATTTAATAAAACAGCTCGTGGATTATCTCATCACTCTTGCCCTTGAGTGTGTTGGTGAGAGCCAGGGAGACAAGAAGGAGGGGGTTGAAAGGCAAGGCTCCATCCTCATCTCTGAACTCTCCATTAACCAATTAAAGGGTCTTAAAAGCTTCTCCAGGAGAGAGACTTAGGAAAAAAAATGATTTCTGAGTCAACGCTAATGACTCCAATTACTGAATTTGTGAATAGCTGTTCCCTGGCTTCTGGATGTTAGCCCAAGTTCAGTAGCATAGATATGGTGGAGGGGAGGGACTGAGGACCGGCTCCTCCAGTAACTGCAAGGAAGAACCACTGGCCAGTACAAAGAATGGAGGATTTGGGGGGAATGCTGTCCACTTCCCCTCTCTGCTGCCAACCCCCGCCTCTCCCAGTCTCATAGGAGGTGTTTTCTACACTTTTCTAACACCTCATTTGCCACTAGAACCCCAGGGCCTGCCCTGCCTCCTCTCAGGGCTGCCCGGCACACTGTCCTCACGCTCATGCATCCCCTCATGTGGCTACATCCTGAGCTGGTGCTCCTTGGTAGCAGGAACCCCATCTTTGTATTCTAGCATCTCAGCATGTAGCACAGTGTTCTGTGCAATGCAGGGGCTCACTGCTGTTTTAAACCATGTAGTGCACTAATCTCTCAGCCAAAAAAAATGTTTCTGTGGTCAAATAAGTTTGGAAAACACTGCACTAGACATCCCCTTTTTATAGATTCACAGTGCACATCAGCATATTCCAGATTCCAAGAAGTCCTGCAGTAAGAACATGGTTAACCCAGTATGTGCCTCACTGGTCTGAGACAGAGCCTGCCTGCTTCCTGGGCACCCTCAGAAACGTCACCACTTTCTCTCCTGGTGCTGCCACACTTACCAGTCACCTTCTCACCTGGGGCATTTGGGGCCCTGCTTCCTGCTTCCCTGCCCATCTCTGAGGCCACACACGCGCCAGACAGCGGACCTGGGGTTGGCCCTGTGCCACTCTCCCTCCCACTCAGACACTGCAGGTTAAACGTGGCCTCCGTATGGGGAGCCTGAGGTAGAGTGGGGGAGTTCTGTGCTCTCCAAGCTAAGAAGGAAGAGCTCTCCTGGTGGAGACGGAAGGTGGAAGCTGAAAAGAGACATCAGGGACCAAAAACCCATGGCTGTGTAGTCACTGTGGTCTTGATTCAGCCCCAGGAGACTGGCTTTGTGGGCAGAGTGGGCAGACCGGGGAACTGCTATGCTTCTACCAGTAAAATTATTTTATTAACAACTTGTCATCAAGCCAGGCGTGGTGGCGCACGCCTTTAATCCCAGCACTCGGGAGGCTGAGGTAGGTGGAGCGTTGTGAGTTCGAGGCCCGCTTGGGCTAAAATGCAAGCACAAGACTGGCCTGAGCTACATAGTGTGACCCTGCCTCAAAAAACTAGGGCCAGGAGTTTGGCTCAGTGGCTTAAGCGCCTGCCCTGGCAGGCATGAGGCTGTGAGTTCAATCCCCAGTGCCGGGGAAAAAAAAAAAAAAAAAAAAACAACTTGTCATCAGAGCCCTGCGAGGAAATGTGAGAGGAGGACAGAAGGTGGCCCCACATCAGGCCAGCCTGGCTCAGAATTCTGGTGGACCTAAGGGTCAGGGCCTGGGGCTCTTATTTATGAGACCTTTGAGCAAAGCTCTACTGCCTTGGTTTCCCTATCTGAAGATGTTCTTTCCAGGGGTCCCTGACACTATGTTCGGAACGAGGCCATTTGATTTATTAGATCTTCCAGTCCAGTACAGTGCAGGGCACTTAGCAGATGTTCAGGAAATACTTATTTGACAAGTGAGAGATTATTTGCACTGCATTGCTACCCAATACCCAGCACAAACCTACTCAAAACAGGCCGGGGATATAGCTCAGAGACATAGCACCTGCCTGGCAAGCACAAGGTCATGAGTTTGTCCCTGGTACAAAACAAAACAAAACAAAAAACCCTACACAGAACATAGTAAGTGCTTTAAATAATTGTTGAATAGATGACTCCAAATACCCCTCCCTCTTCCCCCAACTGTTGATCCTTATACTTTCTGGCACTTAGCAATTGTTCAATAAATAATAAACACAAAACACTTGTTGAATGAATGTTTGTGGTCGTGTCCTTCCATTACATCAGTACCTAGTAGGGGCTGGAAAGTCCTGACCTATTTTCCGGGTGCACACTGTGTGCCAGGCTGAGCCTGTGCTAAGCCTCCCTCTTTCCCCATCTTGTCTCTTTGGGATTTGGTTCTCTCCAGAGTCCCAAGGGTAGTAGCTGCCACCTCACTTTTGTTTGAGCCAAGGAAAGGTAGGGTCAGTGAGCTGCCAAGCTGAAGTTAGGTGACAGACAAGGAAGCTGCCTGTCAATCTCTGAGCTGCCCCAGGCTTGGAGTGAGCTCTGCATTGCACTACTGGTGCTGAAGAACGGCTGACTATTGATAAAAAAAAAATGTCCCTCTGTGCTTTCCAAATTAAGACGACATTTAACTGAGTGCTCGCTGGCTCGCCTGCTCTCAAATCTCCCAGGAGACAGAGCCCATCTTGGTGGAAACTGTTTTGAACATGTCCAAAGTCTCAGCTTTGACATCTTGACTGATGTCAAGAAGTTTCTGTAACCTTCCTGTTCAGCACACCCAGTTCTGTCACCATATGTACTGTCTCATTCTCAGCCTGTTACTGAGGAAAGTGCCAGTGTCAGCATGCTAGGAGGGGGCGCATGGTGCAGGAGAGAGCTCCAACCCTCACATCAGAGCCCCTAACCTGACCAAAGATCATTTGTCTTGGACCAGGGCGGCTCTGCACAGTTCTCCAGGTTCCACGGGGAAGTACTGCAGAGGTCCTCAATCTTAAGACACAGACCCCTGTGAGAATGTGATGAAAACATCTACTTCCCAAAGAAAAACACAAATCCTTCCAATTTTGCAGGTGGTTCAGCAGATTCATAGTTCCGGAAGCCCACTGATGACCCCAGGTTAGTAACCCTTGATCTATTAGAAGGAACAACGTTCTGAATCCCAGATCGAGATTCCACCAACCTGCTATGTGGCCTTGGACAAGTGTGCTGCTTCTTTCTGTATCTTTGGTAATAAAATGAAGATTTGAAACAGTTAAAATTCAGATTCCTTCACTACAATGACCCACATCTGTGGAGGTTTAGATAGTGGCCTGGAGCAGTGCTGATAACCTTTTACAGGTCACATGTTTCCTGGGGACAGTGATGAGACCTTTGTACCCTCTGTAGAAAAATATCTATACATAAAGTTGCACTTGGCATTTGGGGAGTTCAAGGACTGTAGTTTTAGGATTTGAATGAGTGCTGCAGTGGTCCAGTGTATGCAATGACCCAGTTGTAGCCATGGTTCCAGTGTCCTCCACCCCCCATTTCTTTTCTCCACCTACTCAGCGTCAGTTCAGCATTGCAAACCCACTAATGGTGGAAGGGCAGTGGTTAGCATGATCCTCTCTTGCTTGCTTGCTTCCTTGCTTTCTTTCATTCTTTCATGGTTCACTTTAGAACCATAGTTTTCAGACTTTGCTTTTTCATAATGGGAGTGTATTTTCCCCAGTGTAGTCCTACCTGGAACTTCACTACAGATATCAGGGGACTCTGACACCTTGGTTTACACATTTATTCATTCACAGAGTTGTTCAACAGATATTCACCAAATGCCTTTCTGTGCGAAGTATCTGCCAGGTGGGGCTGGAGACCCTGCCTGCTTGATTTCCATTAGCCTTTCCCAGTGATCTGCAAAACCCAGCCTTATGAACCAGCTTAAAAACCACAAATCAGAGTGAGGTAATCAGAAATCCTAAAGTGCTCAACTTTGGGTGTCCTCATTTTCCTCATCTGTAAGATGGAATAATGATGTCACACTGCACTCCAGATACGTGATTTTCATTATCCCTAGTTGGTGGGGGTGTGTTTGTTGAGCACTGAGTGCCAGCACTGTGGGGCGGGACAGGAAGAGGAACTTCTGTCTTTGGTGTCCAGGTGAGCTCTGCACTACTCATGAGCTATGATTGCTTGGAAATTTCCAAGAAAATTACAAGGCTGAGCCTTGGGAAATTATTTGCTGTTTTTTCACTGCCCCTTCCCTGGAAGGTTGGCTGCTGTCAGCGTCAATTTCGTAGACCCAGTTCATACACTGTCCTCTGGGGCCTCAATTCACAGGGCTCAACCTGCTATGACAGAGGAAGGTTTACTCATAAAAGGGGTCTGGGAATGATGACTTCTGCACTGAAAGGGCTACTCTCTGGGGAAGGGCAGGGCCTGCAGGTCAGACCCAGGCTCCTCCCACCCTGTGCTTGACAAGTGCAGAGTCGTGTGACTCTGAGTGGCTTTGGGGAAGTTCAACAGCATTCCTGAGGGGAGCTCAGGAAGTCCTCTACTGTCTCACTGGCAGAAACTCACCCACGGGGCTTTTATTTTCCATGCCTTGGCTGGTAGTCTAGTGACAAGGTTGAGAGTGTGGGTTTTGGTGTCAGGCCAGCCTAGGTCCAAATCCCAGCTCTGCATCTATTTCCTGTTCAATCTTGCTAGTGATGCTCAACTTTTCCAAGCTTCATGTGCTTGTCTGTGAAGTGGGAATAAGAATACCTCCCTCCTAGAATTACGGGAAAATCAGATGAAGTCCTATTACAAAACCTGGTGCTTGGCTCATATAAATAAAGAGCATTTATGTGAGCTTTTTTTAGTCTTGATTTTCCAGCTGAGAAGCAGATTACTTGATAACATAGGGGAGAGGGGTCGAGAGCACACGTGCATCACCCACATGCCTGTCACTGCACTGGCACGCCCCTCTCCTGTCGAGCCCAGTGTGTCTTTCTTGCCAGGTATGCAGTAACGACTCTCACTCTGTTACAATTCCTCCCTCTCTCTCAACAGGTGCAAACGGAGAATGAGCAGCTGTTTTTCCTTTATTCATAGGACAGAGAGCATTGCCTGGTGCCCCCAGAATCTAGCTCTCTGCCTCTGCTATTTAACAAAGCCGCCTTCCTTTGTGATCCTCTGAGGCATCTGCTTCCACTGAGGACCGGCCCTGTGCACTATGTGTTTTGCCAGCAAACACCTCTGCCACACTGTCCCTGTTCTCCAAAAAATTCCCAGAGTCCCTCACAAGGGGATGCTCTGCTCAGTCAGTTAGCTGTTAGTCCTGGGTTCCTGCCTTCTTTGTTGGCCAGTAGTAGTCACCCTAAAGTTCTGGGGCCAACTCTGGTCAATGAGTTTCAAGATTCTAGAAAACAGCTCACGTCCCCCTGATCCTCAGGGCCTGGGCTGTCTGGCATATCCAGGAGCCTCCTTCTTGCATCCAGAGGCCTCTGGCTGTGCTCACAGGTACCGGCTGCTGCCACTTCCGCTCCTGTCTTCAGCCTCCTTTCCACCAGCTCCCCCCAGCACCTCTGTCCCCGAGGCCACAGTGGTGGCCAGGTCCAGACTGAGGGTCCTGCCGCAGACTGAGAGCCGCCGCAGCGCCTCGGAGGCAGCCTCTACAGGCACCTCGGAGCGCTGCTCCAGCAACATCTCCAACAGACAGTTCATCTCTGAGAGGAAGGTGCTGGCCAGCCGCGTGCCCGTTGGGCTCAACTCAGGTGCTGCTGCCACCTTGCCAAAGGTCTGGAAGGTCCTCGGTTCCTCTGAAACTGCAGCGTCTGGGGACATCACGTTATCTCGGTAATTGGTGGTGAGTGGCAGAGACAGCCTCGCCATCCAGGCTGGGTCTGGGGCGCTGAGCCGGTCCAGGGCCAGGCCTGCAGGGGACAGAGGGACACAGTGAGGGTCCAGTCTCAGGAAAGGGCCAGGTGGGTGAGGCATGGCTGTGCGCAGGGCAAGGGAAGGAGACAAAAGAGGGAAGGGAAATGGCAGAGGACGGGGGTGGGGGCAAGGCGGGGACAGGAAGGAAGAGGCCTTGCTGGCAGGAAGACTCCCGACAAAGTGACAAAGCGCCAAAGTGCTGGTGGGGCTGCGCAGGAGGCGGCGGCAGGAGGACACTGAATTAAGGAATTCTTCAGTGTGTCTGAAGAGCTTCCCTGCTCACGGTGTGTTTCAGGCCTAGGTGCCTTCCCTCACTCCAGGAGGCTTGGAGAAACTTCTCCCCTTGTGGTGCCTACTGAAGACTGGGGGTGTGGATCCCCTTCCTTAGCCAAAGCTGGAGCTCTTGGCTTGGCACCGCCTTCCGTTCATATCCATCATAACACTGACCACCCACTAGGTACTTGTGTGTCACACCACTTACATCATTATCTCATTTAATGTCTGTACAGGCCTTTGAGGTCAAGAGTGTTATCTCCATTTTGCGAATGAGGAAACTGAATCTCAAAGCAGTTAAGTCACACATCTGCTAGGCAAGCAAACCCGGATTTGCCCTTGGATCTGTTAACTCTGTAGGATTTGACCCCAGACATGATCACTCTGGGACTGCACCTTCCTGTTCACTCTCTGAAGAGCTTTCTCTTTCCCTGTGGGATTCCCAGGCCGGCTAGGGGCTGCACTGTCACCACCTGGCCCACACCCTCAACTCCTCCTCACCCTTCAGCCCTCAAGCAGCAGGAAAGCCTAGCCTAGAGTCAGACCAGGAAGGGGCTGCCTCCCTGGGGCCTGTCCCTGGAAAAGGACCCTGGCAGTGGCAAAGCAGTTTTGTGCCTAGGAATTTAAAAAATTGCCCCCTAGATTCCCAGTGCCAACTTCACACTTCTTTTTCTGTTTCTTCAACAGAAAATGCTGTCTCAGAAAACAAATCCCAGACCTGATGTTGGAGGTAGAGCCAAAAGAAAGGAATGTGTAAGTTTTATGGTTAAGAAACAATATCTTCAGAGAAAAAGAGGCCATGCATCTAATTTAACATGTATCTAATGTTTGCTTCAGGTGAGCAGCTTTAAAATCTGTACAAGATTAAAAGACTGAAAGAAGGCCAGGCATTGTGGCACACACCTATACTCCTAACTCCAGGAGGCTGAGGCAGGAAGATAGAAAGTTCAAGCCCAGACTAGACAACTTAGTGAGACACCTGTCTCAAAAAAGCACTAGGAATATAGTTCAGTGCAAAGGCCCTGAGTTCAGTCCCCAGTGCCGAGGGGGTGGGGGGGACAAAGAACAAACAACCACAACAACAACAGCCAAAAAAAAACCCCAAAAAACAAAAGAAGAAGGAGATGTATCAA
The DNA here is from genome assembly GCA_004363535.1 of Dasyprocta punctata. NCBI lineage: Eukaryota > Metazoa > Chordata > Mammalia > Rodentia > Dasyproctidae > Dasyprocta > Dasyprocta punctata. The sequence continues at coordinate 106,541 of RJWM01000983.1, forward strand.
ATTACCCCTGGACAGAAGTGACTTCTTTTCTTCCTTTTTATTTATGTATATTTTTCTATATTAATTGAATAATGCTTCTGTAATTTGAAAAAAAAATTATTCCAAAGCACAGATAATCATTTTTTAATACTGATAAATGATTGCGTCTCTCATTTGTTTCTGGATTGTGCAGGCTGGGAGGAAGGCTTGGGTCCCTGCCCTGCTGGATCTTGGGGTCTGGCCTCATGCCTGGGACTTAGCAAATGTCTGTTGAATGATTAATGAACATAAATATTGATCCTCAACATTTGGGAACTGTAAACCTTAGTTCCCTGAGACTCTGAAGGCGATAAGTTGGGATGGAGCTCTCTCTAGGTGGTAAGAATCAGACCTTATACTGTACAAGGGTCAGCTGCAGGAGTGCAGCTTAGACTGGGAAATCACAGGGGTGAACAGGAGTAGCCTAAGAGCAATGTTGAGCTCACCTGGAATCACCCTCTGAGCCCAGCTACAGGGAGCCTTGGGACCCCCTGGGTTTAACTTCTCAGCTTTGCCGACTAGCAGTACCGTGACCTTAGGAAACCGGCACTGTGACCTTGGGAAAATGGCGTAACCTCTCTGAGCCTCTTTTTCCTCTCACAAGTGACGAGAAAGTAACACTCATCATTGTGAGAATTCAGTGAGCTCATCTAACCATAAAATACTGTCGTCATCACACCCTCGGGTGGCACTTTTATCTGATCACCAAGTCTCAGCCTCCACCCTGGTCCCCAAGTGAGCAGCAAAAAGACTTTGCTATCCGTGCTTCCCTCAGATCCCTCACTGCTCAGAGCCCCCTGGGCTGCAGAAGGCAGGGCGGCGTGGGGACCGAACCCTCAGGTTTCAGTCCAGAGCTGAGATAGAGACAGAGACAGAGACAGAGATAGAGATAGAATCCAAAGCTCTATCTGCTCACCCTATGAGGGTGCTAAGCACTTGAAATGTGGCTGATATGACTCAGGAACTGAATATTTCATTTTATTTAATTTTAATTCATTTAAATTTAAATAGCCACACGTGGCCAGTGGATACTGTATCAAACAGCACAGCACTGTAAAAGTTAGAGTCACACTCCCTGTGCTAATAACCATGCGCTACACAACCGTAGGCAAATTATTAAACACCCTTGACCCTCAGTTCTTTTCCTTTATGAAATGGGGATAATGAATAGCCCCTCACACAAGATTTTCTCAGGAGAAATTTAGGAAAGGGACTTGCACATAAAGAGCACTCCATAAATGTTAGCTATATTTTTTTAACCAAGAAAAGAGTAGTCCGTCATGCTGTCAGCACGTTTGCACCCCACTGGAGCACAGGAGAACCACTAGCCTGTTCGCTACAGAAACAGAAAAGCACAGTGTAGGGCAGTCAGGCGCAGGGTGTGCTGCCTAGCGGGTGGCTCAGTGTCCACCACAGCGGGTGGGGTGGATGACAGAGTCTTGAATTGAAGTTCACATTATGTCCTAATTGTCACCACTGTCTCCTCTATCAAAACAAAGAATTCTTTTTGTTTCAATTAGAAGTGTTAGCATAGTAAAGTGTGGACTCAGTTGCCAGGGGGAAAGGGCATTTAAACACTCCAACAGCAAAGCAAATGTGTAGTTTAGGAATCCAGACTGGCCCAGCTTTAGCTTCCCTTCAGTCCCAGAGGACTGAGGTGACTTTAGGTAGGCTCGGGGTCTGCTTTACCTCTGAGAGCTTCAGTTTGCTCCTCCACATGTGGAAGCTAATCATATTCACCTCTGAGGACTGCTGGGAGGTTTACGTGAGATAAGTGTGTAGAAGGTGCTTCCCAGCGCCTGGCACACCCCAAGAGCTCAGTAATTGTTCACAATTCTTACCATGATTTTTAAAATTAATCACCAAAGTAGAACTCGGTCATTAGACAAAGGGATTCTTTCTGAGGCACCAGGGGAAGTAAGATGTTGCTGACGGTCCTCCCCAGGAATAGAATGGCTGCTTCTCTGTGGTGGATCAGAGCAGAACTCTGAAGCCTCAGCACTGAAGGGAATTTCAAGGATAGAAGCAGCATTGAGTGGAGCTGGTGAATCCCTACCTGTCTGGGGATCCAGCAGGCTTGACAGCTCTTCTTCTAGCAGCCGCTTCACGGAGAGGTCCTCCTCGGGGTCTAAGGGCCCATCATCCAGGTCTGGTTCTCCCTGGCCACCAGCACTGGCTCCTGGACCATCTATGTCTGAGACTGCACTCCTGTGAACGAAACTGACCAGTCACAAATGGGGAATTGGCACACAGGTTTGTTACCTCATGCTAGCATTCATTTGTCCATACAGGGAACTGGATATGCAACCTAGCCTTTCAAGTCAGCTCAGCCTAGATTGCGATCCTGGCCTTCCTGAATGCTCTTTCCTCTTCTGTCAAATGGGAATAATACCTTGCAGGGTATTGTAAAGTGAGACTGTATAGGTAAGGGGCTTAGCATAGTGCCTGGTATGATGTAAGGACTCAGTAATCAGAAGTGAATGCAAATTCACAAGCACTATCACTCATCACTCTCCCTCCCATGCCTTTGCATGGTGCCGAGCAAGAGTTCTATAAACTTCTTGAGCCAATGCAAGCCATCCACCCATCATCAGCCAGGCAGGGATTTTGTCAGTCCCGCTCCCTTCTCTCTCACCAGTGCTGCACACACAGCAGGTGTTTAATGAACACTGTGGAACATGTAACTCAATCTCACAGCAGAAAAGCAGGCCTCTGGAGCATTCTGCTGTGTGGGGTATCCTGAAGATGCTCATACCTGCCACCTATGCCTGTCTCCTGCTGGCTCCACTCTGGTCCCTCGTCTCACGGACCCTCATCACAGCAGATGCAAAGGCTCCCTGAAGGGCTCCGAGGCTTAGGCGTCTTTCCTGGTTTTAGCACCCCCTCCCCCGCCACCACCACATGTCCATTGCTGCTGCTAGGAAGAGGTTTGTGGGGAGGTGACAACTAGGATTTATTGTGGCATAATTCTTTTTTGTTGTTGTTGTTTTATTTTTTTATTTTTATATTTTTGTTTTGTTTTGTTTTTTGAGACAGGGTCTCATTATATAGTTCAGGCTGGCCTTGAACTCACTGTGTAGCCCATGCTGGCCTTCAACTCACACCAGTCCTCCCTGCCTCAGCCTCCTGAGTGCTGAGATCACAGGCATGCACCACCATGCCCCTGAACCGTGATTCTTAGACTTCATGCCATGCAAGGTACATATGCTGTCTCACCTTAACCATTCATCTGTGTGAGGGATTTGCTTGTCACCATCCCCATTTTACAAATAAGGAAACTAAGACTTGGAAAGGTTTTACAGCTTGCCCAATGTCCCCATGGATTAAGCAAAAAGCCAAGAACTCAAATCCAAGCCAACATGACTCTAGAATGTGTGTACTGTTAGGGCTCAGAAAAGGATACCCCAAAATGAAGCTGTCAGAAGTAAAGTTTCTCTCTGACCTTCTCTGTCCTCATCTTGTTCTTCATTTCTCATGGGGCAAGACACAGAAACTAGAGTTCCTCTTTCCCCAGGTGGGTCATAGAAACCAGATCCCCTTTCCCCAGAGGCAGTCATAAACTCCAAAAACATTAGCCCTAATTTGCCCCACCTTTCAGTGTAAGAGTTAGCCATAAAGAAATTCTCTGACCTACCTTGTTTGGTTGTAGGTCACAAGATTCCCTCTTCCAGAAAGGAAGGAAGGAATCCTACACATTCAAACAGAAAAATTCAAACTGACAGACCTTGCTGGGTTTCCCCCTCAGTCTGTTTCCATTAGCTCATACCCTTTCCGTCCAATCATATTTCACACAGCTGTCCCTGCTTCACTGAACGTAAGCATAAAAATAATTCACCCTGCATCTTTGGGTTTTCAATCCGAAGGCTCCTATGTCACATAAAACTATGATCAAAAAATTGTTTTATGGTTTTTCTTCTGTTAATCTATGGCCAGTTTATTTTAGCAAACTCAAATATTGAAACTTCAGAGAGAAAATTTGAAGTTCCCTGCAGTACTCACCCCTGCTGTACACTACCTCTCACCACCCTTGCAAAAAAGAAGCTACAAATTATCGGAACAAAGCACTCAGCCAGGAGTCAGGAGCCCTGAGAGCTGGTCCCAGCTTTGCCATTCACTTGCTATGTGACCTTGAGCAAAGTCACTTGAAGGGGAAAGGACTTAGTATTGCTTGTGTACCTGTTAGGTGCCAGGGACTGGAATATTTAGAACACGTTTGATGATTAAATCCTTACTGTATCACTACAAGAGAGGCGGCATGGCTTCCATTTTTTACATGGAGAAACTAAGTCCTGAGATTGTCTGAGTGACTCAACTTTACATAGCTTGGTTGGATCAAACTACTTGGAGCCTCCGTTTATCCATCTGTATCGAGAAATTAGATTAGATGTCCTCTGGAGCTCTCTTCCTGCCCAAAGGGGCACACCCACAGGTTCCCATTCGTATATGTTATGTTTGTGGGTCAAGAGAAAGAAAGGTGAAAGTTACAGATTTTAAGCCAATTTATAGCACCTCTGTAATCAGGGGACAAATAATCAGCGCTCAGGACGAAATAATTTCCTCAGTGACTCTGGGTCCTGTAAATAGTATAAATACAGCAGCCCCAGGACTTGGCCTCCCAATGGGGGAGGGACACTTCCTGCTACATCCACCCGGGGACCATTGTCTAGGATACATGAACCCCCTTTCTCCCCTCATGAAGGCTGCAGGGGTGCAGGGTGGCCAGTGGGGCCCCAAGACATGTGTGGGGGCTACGTGCTGCTTACCTGCCACCGCCAGGCTTGGCCAAGTACTTATTTCCCCGGTGGTTCGGTTTGGGCTGGAATTGGCCCTGATGCAGCAAGGACAGCAGCTGGGAGATTTGCTACAAGACAGGAAAAATCTGTTGACTCCACACAATTCCGACCCAGCACACTTCCTTGCCGGATGTTTCCCTCAACGCTGGTGCTTTCTTTTTATAGTCTTTCCTCTGGCTTCAGATGTTTGTGTGATCAGATGGGGGATGGATCCTTGTGACGGAGGCCGGGACCTGGGGAGCAGCGCTCCTGCCTTGCCCTGTCACCCAGGACCTGGCTGTCTGAGGCACAGCATGGGGACCCTCTGAGCCCATCGTCTCATGCTCATCCCCGCAGTGATCTGCTCCTAATCACCCTCTGTGGATGGGGCGAAAAAGGCATTTCCTGATCACAAAGGCATTATTACTTAGATAAGCGTTGTCCTCAGAGTTATTCTCCTCTTTTAGCAGCATTCGAACACTGACCAATTTATGCAGATCAGATGTAAGATTCTGCAGAGAAGGCAGATGGTGCCTTTTAATCATTCACTTGGTCACCCTTTCATCCATCGAACAAGCATTTAATAAGTGCTTGGTTGGGTCAGGCACGGTGCTTACTGCAGGAATAAGAATGAGATGGAGATTCTGTTGCTGCCCTCTGGGAGCTCATGGTCCGTCAGGAAGGCACGGAAGGGTGGCTACAAGGGGCAGCTGCATCTGAGTGTTGGAAAAGGATGGGGTGCTTAGGAACAGAGGGCGGCCCAAATGCAATTTAAAACAGGGAGGAAGTGTGTGTGGGTGAGTGATACTGGGAGGAGTTCATTCATTTATTTTATTTATTTTCTTTTGAGACAAGGATCTTACTCCTTGGCTTGGCCTTGAATTCCAGGGCTCAAGTATCCTTGTGCCTCAGCCTCCCAAGTAGCTGGGACTACAGCTACACCACTGTGACCTGCTTTTATTTATTTCAATAAATGTTTCTTGTGTTCCAGCCACATGCCAGGTACCTCTGCTCAGACTCAAAGCGCCTCAGGAGGTTGGCGTGGAAGAAAGGTGAGGTCTGGGAAAGGGCTGAAGAGCTTACGCAGGAGCCCTGCATGCTGAAAGTTTGGAGAAGAAGGCAGAGCGGATGAGGTATCATTGCCAGACCCTCAGGACCTCGTGAGAAAAAGCCAACAGACCAAGTCCTGGGAGACTGAGTTCAAGTTCAAGGTCATTTCTATCCTGTTGTAAAACACCAGGCAGAGTTTTAGACCTACTCAGACCTCAGTTTCCTCGTCTCATATCTCTAAAGTGAGGCTAGCCTTCTTCACAGTGTTGTCAGTATTGATTAGATGATTTTGCATAGGTAAACCTCTGCGAATGCTTTCATCTCCTGGGCCCAACCTCACTCCTCCCTGGGGAGACCCAAAAGTGCCAGTGTCAGAGGGGAGTTGGAGAAGGAGTGTGCTGGGACTGGAACTGTACTGGGCCTTGGGAGGGTCAGAGCCCCTTTGCCTGCCTCAGGGCAGATCCCACCTGCCACCCCAGGCTCCCAGGTGACACTCAGCAAAGTCCTCAAATGCCAAGCTCTGTAATGAAAGCGCCATTCAGGGAGGGTCACTTCATAGGAAGAAGACTCTGGAATCAGTCACATTCGGGTTCATGTTCTAAATCTGTTCCTGTCCTAATTCCCATCTGTATGACCTTGGGGAATTACTTACACATTCTGAGCTTCGGTTTCCTTAACAGTAAAAGAAGTAAACAACAATGAAACCCAGGTCATGTGGTGGCTATGAGGTTTACATGAGCCCAGGTATATATAGCATTTGTTAACAGATCCCGTGACAGTCTCTCAGTAACTGGCAGTGCAAAATCTTTGCAGCAGTCCACAGGAGAAGATACGGTGACACTCATTTTGCAGGGGTAGAACCTCAGGCTCATGGGCTGCACAGCAATGAGGGCTGGAACTTGAACTCAGATGTGATTCTGCTGGGTGCTGGGCTGCTGCCCAGCGCCCTGGGTGTCTTAGTCTCTTCCCTTCAAGTTGATTCCAAATAGGCACTTTCCTTCCATCACCCAGTGCTGTCTGCCACGCTGCCTGCTCCCTACTCTCCTGTCCGCCAGCACCCAGCACTGTGTTTGGCAAAGCATTTGAAATGAAATAAGGGAAGGGATGGATGGATGAGGAGATAGAGGGCTTTGGGTAACCCCTGGGCCTCAGGGATCCCGGGGCATGATTCCTAAGAGAACAGTGAGGCCCTCTCCAGGTGGCTTCCCAGGAAGGGGGTGTGGGAAGGAAACTGTGTCCTTGCTGCACAGGAAACCTGAGCTGTTGGCCTGGCAAAACAGAAGAATGCCTTGAGTGGGCAGCCTGGCACAGTGAAAACACTCTTGAGTTCAGGGGACCACATAAGGGTCTGAACTCAGACTCTATCCCTGAAAGGATTTCCCACTTGTGCCTGGCAAATCCAGAGTCACTCTACAACTTGTCATTCATCATTCTGTTTAATCCTCAGCCTACCGGGAGGTAGACCCAGGGTCAGTTTGACACTGTAACCCTTATTTTGTAGATGAAGAAAATGAGGCTCTGCTCTTAAAGGACTTGCCAAGATTGCCCAGCTCCTAAGTGGCTGTGTTAAAAGTTGGACTCAGACCTGCCCAATTCCAAAGTTACCCGATTCTTTCTGTTGCTGATCCTGCAGGATGAGTTAGTAAGCATTTGAGGTCAAATGCAATCCTGGAGCTTGGGGGCAGTAGTCCCCAGGCTTGCCTGTTTCATAAGGAGTAGGCCCAGAGGCAATGAGGGCAGGTAGAGAGCAGGGATGTAGGAGTAACAGTAGCCTTTTGCTGAGCACTGACCCCATCCAGACACACTGTTCTACTGGCATTAAGTGCATTGATTCATTTTATCTTTAAGCAAACTTGGGAGATGGGTGCTTGTGTGCATGGACATCTTCAACAAAGAAGCTGAGTAACAGCTGTGGGTAAGGGCTAGGAAGACATAGAACCAGGATTCAGACCCAGGCAGTTTTCTCCTAAGTTTGCATACTTAATCACTACATTTTTTTTTTTTTTTTTTTTTTTTTTGTGGCACTGGGGATCAAACTCACAGCCTCACACCTGCCAGACAGGCGCTTAAGCCACTGAGCCAAACTCCTAGCCCTAGTTTTTTGAGGCAGGGTTGCACTATGTAGCTCAGGCCGGCCTTGCGCTCTCGTTGTACCCCAAGCGGGCCTTGAACTCATAATGCTCCTCCTACCTCAGCCTCCCGAGTGCTGGGATTAAAGGCGTGAGCCACCACGCCCGGCTTTAATCACTACATTTTGTGTCTACTTGTGCCAGGTACTGTGAACAAGTGCTTCCTTAGACATTAACTGATGAAATCCTCAGAACAACTCTATGAGGCAGAAACTCTTACTATCATTCCTAATTATTCCTAACTTAATGTTAAGGAAACTAAGGCTCAGAGACAGTAAATAATTTGCTCAGGATCACACAGTGAAGATCTGTTGATCCAGGAGTAATTGCTACTCAAAGAAAGCATTCATTATAAAGTGTTGGGTGAGCATAAAGAATGAATGTAAGGAATGTGAGGGAAATAGGGATGTCTGAGGCTGTTGGCAGGAATCCAAGGGTGACCAGAGAGAGAGAGAGAGAGAGAGAGAGAGAGAGAGAGAGAGCTGCCCATGCCCAAGGTACCTGAATAGGAGGAGAATCCACCGTGATCTCCTCCACAGGGTTCCGCTCTGCAAAGGCAGCCACAGACAGCCGGACCAGGCTCCGCAGAATCTGATGGGGGCCTGATTCTTTCTTGGGGGACACTTTGCCATTGAGATGCCGCTGCCGCCTCAGAGTTGCGGAGGAGGCCGGTGGGCTCAGTGGGGCCGGCTCGCTGCTCTGCTCTCCAGCCAGCCTTCCTGTGGGGCTGCCCTTTAGGGCCCTTGCTCGTGCCTGGCCTGGGGTGGGTGGGGACTCCAGAAGATTCAGGTTCTCCCGGGAGGCATTCCTCTGTCTGGGGTGGTTGAAAAGCAGATTGACAGTGTCCTGCAGCTCTCGGCTCTCTGCCAGTGCTCCTTGGTTGCCTTGGTTACGCAGGGTCCTATACAGGGTTGGCGTGAGGTGAAAAGGAGCCTGCAGGCAGGGGTCCCAGCCTGCTTCCATCGCTGCTTCCTTGCCTACATCCTTGTGGGACTGCCCGACTTGGCCAGGTTCATCTGCCTGGCCCCTGAGCATAGGCACCAAATGGATGTCAGTCTTCTGAATGTGTTTCTGGGGCCTCCTGGGTTGGTGGCGGTAGGTGGACTCAGCTTCCCGACAGTTGTAGGCCCTGTTGTCTTTCTTCTCAGTCCGGCAGATGGACATGAACAGAGCCAGGATCAACCCAAAGATGGCCCCCAGTACAACCAGGCAAATCACCATCAGCACTGATGTGCTCAGGACCCTGGGGTCATGAACAGCATCCCTCAGTTGGTCAACACTGGTGACGAACATGACCCTCAAAAGGGCTTGGGTCTGCAAGGAGGGGCTGCCCCGGTCCTCCACCACGATCTCTAGCTCCCACTCACTCCCAATGAGGCTGCTGCCATTGGTAATATTGATGAATAGCTGCCCCAGGTTGGGGCTAAGGCCAAAGAGATGGGCCTCATTCCCACTTCGAATGCTGTAAAGGAGCTCTCCATTTGCCCCGGAGTCTGCATCTTTTGCCACAATTGTCACTAACAGGAGTGGCCAGGAGCTGTGAGTGGTCAGTGGTAGTGTATCAGCACCTACTGCATCCAAGCCATTGGAAGTCTCAATGGGCACCAGAAGCTGGCCTGTGGAGGCATTGACAAGCACCAAGAGGCTGGCTTTTCCATTGCTGAGCACAGGTTGAATCACCTCTGGGGCATTATCATTGGCATCCAAGAGGCTGATCCACACAGAGATGCTGGATGCAAGCTGGGGTTGACCCCTGTCCTCTGCTATCACCCGGAGCTCAAAGCTGGCCATCTCTTCATAATCCAGTGACCTCTGGGCAGTGATCTCTCCTGTGTCTGGGTCAATAGCTACCAAGTGAGAAACTGGGGAGTCCTGGATGCGATATGAGATTTCCCCATTAATACCCAAGTCTGCATCGTGGGCCTTGATGGTGATGAGGTGAAGAGAGGGTAGATTGTTTTCCCGAGTGGAGACCTCATACCAGCTCTTCTCAAACACGGGTGCATTGTCATTGGCATCACTGATATGAATGTTGAGCTGTTTTTTGGCCAATAAAGGATGAGCTCCTCGATCCTGGGCTAACAGAGTAAGGGTGTACTTGGGCCACTGTTCTCTGTCCAGTGTGGCATTGGTTAGCAACATGTATGTGTTGCCATTAGTCCTTTTCAGCCTGAAGTGGTCCAAATCTTGATTCAGCCAACAGTGGACCAAACCATTCTTTCCTGAGTCCAAGTCATCTGCTATGACAAGAGCAACAAAACTGTCCTTGGGAAGAGCTTCCGACACCAGCGATGACTGGGAGGCCCATGTGATGTGGATGCTTGGAGCATTGTCATTGACATCCAGAACTTTGACAAAGACTTTGCAATAGGCTGGGATAGAATTGGGACCCAGGTCCCGTGCTTGGACATCTACCTCATAAGCAGGATTCTTCTCATAGTCCAAGGGTTGGCGCAGGGTGACCTGGCCTGTCTTAGCATCGACACTGAAGGTGTGCAACACCTCTGGAGGCATGTGCTTGCCAAGGAAGAACTCTACCTCCCCGTTGGGGCCTTGGTCAGGGTCTGTGGCAGTCAGGTTTATGAGGAGAGTGCCAGGGGCAGCATCTTCTCGGATCTGCAGTTCTAGTGAACTCTCAGCAAACACAGGGCTATTGTCATTGGAATCCAGGACATTGACCTTGATCAAGCTGGTGCCTGACCGTGGGGGGTTCCCACTGTCATAGGCCGTCAACACCAGATCAAAAAATGAGCGGACTTCCCGGTCCAGCTCCTTCACCACCATAAGTTCTGCATGTTTGGTCTCATTAGGCCCTACAAAGACATCCAGGGCAAAGTGCTCGCTGGGAGACAGGCTGTAGGAGTACACAGTGTTTGAGCCAGTGTCTGGATCCAAAGCTCTGTCCAGGGGGATCCGCGTGTGTAGAGAGGCACTCTCAGAGATTTCCAGCTCCTGCTCACCTTTGGGAAACCGTGGTTGGTGGTCGTTGATGTCCAGCACTTGGATCTCCACGTGGATCAGAGCCAGCTCCTCTTTCACAAGCACATCAAAGGAAACCAGGCAGGGATCCTGCTGCTGGCATAGGTGCTCTCTATCCAGCCGCCTGGCAGTGCTGATCAAGCCATCCTCAGCACCCACCTGAATGGGGAGTGCCCGAGGCAGCTGCAAAACCTGGAAGGTAGCTCTCACTGGCTCAGGCTTCTCCTCCCAGGCCAGTTCCCAGGACAGCTTCCCTATCACTGTGCCAGGTGGCACTTCCTCTCTTACTTGGTATTTCACCATGGGAGTGGCCACTTCCTGACAGTTCCCTGAAAGGAACAAGTAGCCACCTGGCCCCAAAAGCCCCAGCAGAAATTGCAGAAGTGGCATCATGCTTACCGCCAGATTCAGAAATTGCTAGAGCTCTTCAAAGTCTGGGCTAGTCCTCCAGTGTTTCCTGGATGGCTTAATTAGCCCTGTTCTCCTGCCCCCAGACCAGTTGACACAACCTTGTCCCATACTTAGAAGATGATAGAGCGAGTAGGATTCCTAGGCAAGGCCATCTTCACTGAAAGCAATCTGAGAGGTCCGAGTACCAATGAAGTAAAATCGCCAGTCCACAGTAGCAGTGATGGACGAGAGCTGGTCCAAGAGGGACTTGACCCAGAAGAGCAGGATGTAGGGATCTAATTTCCAAATAGTTACTAGGCTGGGGAAACAGAGAAGCAGCTTTTTCCTATGGAAACCCCACCTACAGGAAAAGGGAGGGCTGTGAATTTCAATGCCAATTAGAGAAAGAGCATTTCCTGTGAAGCTGAGTGGCCTGCGCCACTGCGGAGGAGGATGAGGGCGGATGGGGCCGAGGCTCCCGGGACAGGCCGGATGGGAAGGTGCTGTCCACACAGCAAGGCAGCTGCCGAGGGGCAAGGGAGACTCTCCGTAGCTAACAGGCAGAGAACTTGAGCTCCTGCTTGTCTCTCTCCCCTTCCTCGTCTCTGCCTTGTTTCTGTCTTTTCACCATTATTCCTCCTCTCACTCTGGTCTTTTTCCTTCACTTATTTATCTCTCAGTCTTGACTTTGCCCTAAATACCCATGTTGGTCTCACTAGGAAGCAGCTGTAATTAACAGAGCAACCATCAGCCCTAAGCTGCCTGGGTTCAAATTCTGACTTTGCCTATTAGCAGCTGGATCATTTGGGATGAGTCCCTTAACTTCTCTGGGCCTCCATTACCTCATTTTCTGAGTGGACTTGAGGATGAGAATAGCAGACCTCTTGGCAGGAAATTGTGAGGATTAAATGAAGTGATGCATGAAGGTCCTGGGCCTGAATCACAAGCAGTGAGCAGTGACGTTATTGTTGGGGTCGGTGTTGTAATCCGCATACCTGATGGCTGCAGCTCCATCTTGCTCTGGCCCTGGGGCAGCCCTTGCCCGCACCGACCCATGAGAGTGCCCATGGCCTTGGCTCCAGAAGCTGGAGGGCCTGTCTGACCCGACTCCTACAGCTCCCCTCCCCCCTCCCTTCCAGCCCCATCTCTGAGGTCTATTGTTCTCTGCATCTAGTCCAGCCTGAGTCCCTGTCTGGGGAACCCCCGACTTCTGCTCCTCTGGCTTGGAGACTTTTATACATTTCCCACTCCTACACCTTCCTCTGCCTTTCATCTAAGTCTTTCCCTCCCTTCCTCCAATTCTTCTCTCCCCACTTCTGTTCATAACAGAGTTTCATGAAAAGCAACTTCCCTGCTGCTCCCTGGCACTGCCCCTAGGTGTTTTAAGGTGTACCTTTCTTCTGTTACCACTCCACGCACACAGAGGTGAGGTCTAGGGAGGAGGTCAGTGGTCAGTTTGCTTGGGTGGCCTTTGAGGTGGCCTTGTTGCTTATCATTCTCCTCAATTTGTTGCCCCCAGTATCCTTCCAGCCTGATACACCACCTCAAGGGCAGAGTCTAGGAGTTTGTAAAGTATTTGAGGGGCCATGAATTAAAGCTAGCTTCCCCAGACGGATGTTTGGAATTGGTCCTAGGGTCCAGCTTGTTGGCATGGGGGCCCACAGCACCAGGACTGGGGTGCCTGAAAAGTTGCCATCTGTCTTCCCTCCAGCTCCCTCTGTCTTGTTTCCTTTCATCCTGTATTCCACCCCAGGGGCTTTCCCAACCTTTCCCCCAAAACCGATTAAATCACAGGGCCCCAGGGTCTGAAGTTTGGGTGGCTTTGGGAACCGACAGGCCCTCACAAGCTTTGAGACACTGCACAGATGACTTCGTCTCCGAGGGCCTCAGTCTCCTCGAGTTGTGGCTGTCACCCGTCCCCTGAGTTTATGGTAAGGATGAATGAGACTTACACATAAAGGGCCCAGTGCAGGTCCTGGCATGGAGAGACCGTGTCAGGGCTATGATTTGACCTTTCTTCATCTTCTGGGGTTTGTCCCACATGCAGATAGTAACCATGGTTATGCATTTGCTCTCTCATTTTTTTTTCTTTGCTTTAGCCAGGAATCCGGTTCCCAGGTTTCCCTCTTCTCAAGTTTGACAAGGTGCTGCCCCTGCTGTGAAGGGAGCCCTGTGACCCCTTGGTGCGCAGGGCCGCAGTGGAAGCTCATTGCCCTCTAGTGACAGACAGCGTGTGTAACAGCCTCATTTATCCTCTGTACCAGGCAGGTACCTCTGTACCGCACCCTAACCCTAACCCCTCAAGGGGCTTCTGGTCTCTGATGGCGGTGAGGGAAATGAAAAGAGAGAGACAAGCCCGGGGCAGCTGCTCTGGCTTTAGGCCTGGAGCTCTGGGAAGGTCCTCCAGGAGGGCGCATGCTGAATCCTGGTGGACATGGAAGAGTCAGCCAGGGGAAGGTGGGTGGGCAGGGAAGAGGCAAAGCAGGTGTGGGGAGCAGAATGGGCAAAGGCCTGAGATGAGTGATCTGGTTTTAGGAGGAGGAAGGCGGGACTGGAGACAAAACCAGGGATCATCACACGATGAAGGGCCTGGGTTCCAGGCTAGGGATTTAAGACTAGCCCTGAAGGCCCTGCAGGAGCTACTGAAATACTCAAAGCAGGCTAGGAGAACACCATCAGCATGCCAGGCTTTGTCCTGAGTGTTTCACCCGTATCTTCTCGTTCCACTCTTACAACCAGCCCATCAGGTTGGAGCAGCAGAGCCCAGAGCATAGGTAACTTGTACAAGATCATGTAGATTTGCCCTCCGGAAAGCTGTTCCGCTGTTCTCTGGAAAATGGATTGGAAAGAAGCCAAGAAGAGGGAGGGAGGCCAGTTGAGTTCTGCAGAGAAGCTTTGATGCAGAAACCTCTAGTGAAGGGAATGTTTTCAGAATGCCATCTGGTGGCCAAAGGCAGAGGAAAGGGCACAGAGGTACAGAAGGTACAGATGGGGGACAGCCACCTATACGGGACCTGTGCTATGCACAAGGAGCTACACAGGATGACAACAGGATCGCTTCATGGAAAGGCTGATGTGGACCAGTGCCCCAGAAGGAAAGAAAGGGCTTCGTGATTTTACCTGTGTTATTTATACTCTTGAAAAGACAATGTTATACATGATCTATGCATATTTGACAAACGTATGTGACAAAATGTTACCTGTGTCACATACAATATGTGTGTATGTATATGCATATGTATTATATTGTCTTGACTGGGACCATGGATATGAAAAATGGACTCAGTTCAGAAGAAAGTGTAAATTTTAACTTCTCGTGTTGTTTTTATTGTTGAGTGTTTGGTCTAAGTTAAGAAGTTAAGACTGCATTTTAAGTTTTCAAAACCAGAAAATGAGGCACTGGACCTTTAACAGGTGATCACCTCTGGGAACAAGGTCTCTGTTTAGCCATTTTCTCTCCTCTCTTCTGGCTGCAGGGCTCTGCTGACCTTTCGCAGCCACATGTCAAGGGGTAAATGGAGCTGCCGCTAGAGTTTGTCTGGAAAGGCTTCATCTCTCTGAGTTTGAAAAGCAAGTTTGAAGGAGCAGAGGTATTACTCTGAAATAGGTTTGAAACAGCTGAGAAGAACCTCCCTCAGGTCTGAGGTATGTTTTAAAAGAGGACAGAATTGGTGTTGATGCTTTAAGGCCTTGCTCACCCCGAACTTCAGGTGGCTTACACACTAATCCTTAGCCTTAGGTGAAGTGGGAAAGATGAGGGTCAAAGGATCTTTTCAGAAGATCTTGGCCAGCCTTGGGCTGGGGATGTACCCTGAGGCTGTCTAGCATGCATGAGGTCCAGGGTTCCATCCCTAGCAATAGAAAAACAAAAACAAGAAAATGCTTGTAGTCTTGAGGTACCTTGTGGGGTCAGATAAGTAGAATGTGACTCTGCCCTTTTTGGGAATCTTGGGTCACTGAATGAAGGTTAGGATCACTGCCTCCCTCCCGCGAATGTCCTGTTGGACTGGCTGCCCACTCTCAGAATTTGGAGGTCCAAGGCTGGCTCCCCATGAATCTGCCCAGCATCTGCCACAGCATCACACCAAGGCAACTCCAAGAAGCCGCATCCTCAGGTTATTTCCAGCCAGGAAGGTGGAAGGACCAGCCAAGCTCAGCCTCTTTTCTCAGCAAGACCTTGAAGTTAGAGCTAGTGTGTCCAGGAATCTTGAGCAGGGAGGGGATTTGGCTAAATGTTCTGGGTTGCCTGCTCCTGGTATGGCACTTTCTGGACTTTGTTGAGACGGATGACAGATGTCACTTCCATGTAGTGACACCTCTGTCTGGGCCCATTGTAGAAAGAAAAATGAACTTTGCAACAAGAAACTTGCCATGAAGTAGAACTTTCCAAGATACAAAAATACTTTCTATCTTGGTTAAGAACGGTAGTTCTCAAAAGGGACCTGGGATCAGAATCACCTGGAAAGCTTTGCAAAATACCAGACTCAGGGGCTTGAAAACTTGTAATCCATCCCCTCCTCATCTGCCAAAGAGCGTTTTGTAATTTGCAGTTCAAGCTCCTCCCCCTTCTAAAAGTTTTCATCTTTCAGATCTTTTGGGCACAGAGTTGGTGAGGTTAGTTGGATCTTTTTGTTGGAAAGAGGATAAGCAGATATACATGACAAAATTAAAAATAGACAGAAGAAGGAATGTCGAAAGGTGAAAAAATTATGAAGACGGGTACACAAGAAAACAACAGAGGCTTTGAAGGATGTCAACTTGAGATAAGAAGGACATCTGAATGAGTTGTTACAAACTATATTCTTCACGATTTTTAACAAAATGCAAGAAAAGATTGATATTTTTAAATTTTTATTTTGTGCTCTGCTAACCATAAAACTGGACCATGTGAGTTCTGGGTTGATAAAGGTTACTCACACTCCTGCTCTCAAAGGAAAACTGTGCTGTTTCTGTTACACAGATTTCAATTTTTATGTACAATTGCAATTCTTTTTTTTTTTTTTTTTTTTTGCAGCACCAGGGATCAAACTCACAGGCTCGCACCTGCCAGGCAGGCGCTTAAGCTGCTGAGCCAAACTCCTGGCCCGGGTTTTTTTGAGGCAGGGTCGCACTATGTAGCTCAGGCAGGCCTTGCGCTCGCTCGCGTTGTAGCCCAAGCCGGCCTCAAACTCACAACGCTCCGCCTACCTCAGCCTCCCGAGTGCTGGGATCAAAGGTGTGCGCCACCACGCCCGGCTTACAATTGCAATTCTGATATGTACCCTATCTCTACCCCAACCTCACTGGGAACACTGATTAAAACTTCTCAGAAGCACTAGCAGCCTTATAGGGGTCAAAGTCTAGAGCCAATTCCATAGCTTGGTAACGAAGATGGGACGCTTTCCTGCTCAGTGTCCTCCGGGTTCCGACCTCTCCCTGACACCTGTGTCACTATTCATCAGAGGTCAGTCCTCACCTGGCTCTCTCTGTATTTCCGCACACTCCTCTGTCTGCTTCTTAGACACCTCCTCTGGCTTTCCTATCTTCTGACCCTCAGGTGTGGGACTATCCCCCAGAACGATCCTCGGCTCTCTACTTCAAGTTACTAACCTAGATATCAAGTGCCAGATTTAGCAAATAAAAAAACAGGGTACCCAGTTAAATTCCAATTCCAGAAAAACAATGAATACTTTTTTGGTATATTTATCTGAAAACCCTGTCCAGCAATAACGTATGCTCTCAACAGAATTTTCTTTTCTTTTCTTCCCCGCCCCCCTCCAGCAGTATAGTTTACACAGTAAATTTGAAAATGTACCAGTAAACGCAAAAGTCAAACATATTGACTAGGTACATCATCTGTGCATGAATATTCAGAGGCTGACTCTGTTGATTGGCCTTGTTATGTACTCAGCATTTCTGGGTCACTCTGGGATCGAACTGTTCTCACGCTGAAAGAACCACCCTAGAGGAAGCCTGGATCACACTCAGTCATTAAATCATTCGATCATCCATCACTTATTTGGGAGAATTCAGCATGTTCTTCTCCATATACAAGGTCAATTTTTTTGGCAAGGGGAAGTAGCTCAAGTTGACCCACTTTCCCTTCTTCTAAACCACTGGTTTGGGTTTTTTTCTTTTCTTTCTTTCTTTTTTTTTTTTTCCTTCATATAGAATCTAATCAGCCTAATTCTCTCCTTGCTTCAGAAAGTCTCCTGCAGGAAGGAAAATGAGTCTTCCCATTGTTACATAAATTCTCATGGGACTTCCCTTTACAAGTTTATGACAGCCAGGAGTTGAGCCTGGAGCTCTGAGAGAAACAGCCACACACTGATTTATGATGGCAGCTGCTGCTAAATCTCACCTCTCTTTCCTTCTCACAGAGCCATGTTACCTTGAGGTTACAAAACTCTTTTCGCTGTTATTCAGGGGAATAATAATAAAGTGCCAGGTTGCAAGTATAAACATGATCATTCTGTGTCTATTATTGTAAATCAAATTTTACCTTGCATCAGAAGCACAAAAAAATATCTTGTACTGTCAGCAACCTCAAGCCTGGGTAGGAAACTGTCTTTAGGTTATCCTGGGATGTCCTATGGTATTGTTCGAGCTGCACTGCCCAGGGGAACTGAGCACACAGGTCATCTGGCTATTTCTCCTCACAGACCCAACTGACCGCTTTCCTTGAGGAAGGAGTCAGCTTGGCCCAAGCATAGCATTGGGGTCAATGACGTGGGCTCAGGATTCCAGTTGCCTGGGCGTAAAGCTTGGCGGTATAATTTACCATCTGTATGACCACAGCAAGCCAGTTAATTAACTTCTCTGTCTTCAGTTCCCTTAGCTTTATAAGAAGGAAGGTGATGATGCCAATGACGATGGCAATGACGACAGCAGCCACGCTGTAAGGTTTTGCTTAGTCAATACACAGCATTTACAGCAGGGTCTGGAGCATGGGTAGCAATCTAGATGTCAGTGTTTTATAATTGTGTTTCCAGTGTAGTAGCTCCAAGATTTTTTTCTTTTTCTTTTTTTTTCTTTTAAACAGAAAAAAGTAAGAGATTGCAATAAAACAGAATTTCAAAACAGGCCAATAGGACAGTAACAATAATCGACACATTGCATATTGTTATATTCACAGTAGTTGTTTAGAGTATAAGATACAGACATGAAACATTGTCCAGAAAATTATTAGCACAAAACTTTCCCTTCAATGAATCGAGAGAAACAAGCTGTGTGACTATTTTTTTGTTATGACTGCTATATTATTTTCAAAAGAACAATTCACAGTAAAAATGTAATCTGAAAATGACCCTGTGAAAACTACTTTTCACTCAAAATTCTTTTTCTTTAACTATCTTAAGTAATTTTTTATATACATACATGGATTTTCTTTCACTTTGTCACACAAGTGCAACAAAACGATGATTACATATGTGTGACTTATTTAGTTCACTGATAAGTATATTTTCAAGGTTTAAGAGTGAAAATGTCTAGTTTATCATTCTTTATAGCTGAGTAGTATGCCATTATATAAAACTACCACATCTTTTTCATCCATTCCTCAGTCAAGGGGCATTTAAGTTGCTTCCAAGATCTGGCTATTATGAACTGTGCAGCTATAAACATAGGTGCACATATATCACTGTGGTAGGATGTTTTTAGTTCTTTGGAGAAGATACCCAGGAGGGGAATAGTTGGGTCAAATGGGACCTCCAATCCTAGCTATTTGAGGAATCTCCACACTGACTTTCACAGAGGTTGCACCAGCCTGTATTCCCACCAACAGTGGAGAAGGGTTTCTTTTTCTCCACAGCTTCTCCAGCATTTATTATTGGTTGACTTCTTAATGCTAGCCATTCTTTCTGTCTGGGATGAGGCAGAATCTCAGTGTAGTTTTCATTTGCATCTCTTGAATGACCAGTGCTGTTGAGTATTTTTTCACGTATTTATTTGCTGTTTGTACTTCTTCATCTGAGAAGTGTGTGTTCATCTCAGATGCCCATTTTTGGATTGGGTCTTTAAATCTTGGAGGACTGATTTTTTTAATTTCTTTATATATTCTCAATAGTAATCCTTTATCTGAGGACAGTTGGTAAATATTTTCTCCCACACTGTGGGTTGTCTCTTCACTCCAGATTTTTTTTCTTAAGGATGAAGCCTCCATTTGAAAAAACAACAGCTAGTTTTCAGATTCCCATGTGATAATAGACTTTTAAGATTGAAACGATGAGCACATTTACAAGGTATGGTAGAAAACTAAGGTCTGTGTTTAACTTAAAATTTTTATTACAGTAAAAAACACATTGCCATTAATACCCTTAAAACATTCCGCCCTTATTTTAAACACATTTATCCCATTGTTCTTGCCATTTCCTGAAGCAGTTCTGGAAGTTCTTTTCCATGAGTATCTGTAGTCTTGCTGTTCTGGCTGCCTGGATGTCCTATATCAATTCAAAACATTTCCCTATCAACGTCATTTTGACTTTGGGGAAGAATCAAAAGTTGCAAGGTGCCAGATCCGATGAATAGGGTAGATGAAAACACACTCTGTTTACAAGCCTGCCTTCTTGTTGGAAGGCACATGGCAGCAACATTCACTATATTTTTGATCATCTGCCATGAAGACACCCATAAAGGAAGACTTCCAGACCTCTTTCAGAAAACAGCCAAAACAACTGGTTAAGTATGTTCAAAGCAAGGGGAGTATTATGAGGAGGGCTAACAGTAATGCGTCTTTTAATAACAACAATTTTTTTCAAATTTAAACATTCACTGTATTTTCTAATCATCCTTTGTACAATGACCAGGCAAAAGCAAGAACTCAGTGATATTTCTGTACTGGTTGGGGCCCACCCCTGACCGTCCAGTGTTACCAATGAGTTGGGCAGAGCCTTTGTCCCCTTCTCTGCTACCCACTAGCATCAACGCTTGTGAGTGGTAGCCGGTGAGAAAAAGCCTTGCGCAGTGGGAGGGGCCGGAGCACCGCCTTTTCTGTCCACTCACTGGATACCCAAGGCGGTTGGAAGCACCGAAAGGAGGCCTGCCAACCTCTGAAGCAATGAGCCTTATTCTGCGGTTGGCCTCCTGCGCTCTGCTGATGGCCTGGGTCCGAACCTCAGCTCTAGACACTCACTCTATGCTCCCCTCGCTCTCAGTTCCATCGTCTGAGGACAGGGATAGAGCTGTCTCTCTCTCTCAATCTTTCTGCCCATTCTTACCTATCATTATGGCATGGACTCTAATATTAACTTCCCTAGGGCCTTCCCACTTAATTTTTCTGGCTAGAACTATTTGAATCTTTCTGTCTTTGTTCCAGCAAACTCAAATTCTTTAACAGGCTACTAGAAAGGGTTAGACTGATTAAAAAAAAAAAAAAAAAAAAGAAGGCCCTAACCCTGGGCCCACCACTATAGTACATAATTACGTCATCCTTAGTGCCTCAGTTTCTCCCTCTGTAAAACAGGGAGAGAAGTTACCTAAGCCTCAGGGTTCTAAGCATTTGTATGATACAATTCATGTAAAGTGCTTAAATAGTGGTTGGTGGAGCAAAAGGGGAAAAAGCTCAACATAAGAGACTAACCAGGTATAAGAAACCAAAGACACAGAAGTCTGCTATTTTCTTGGAGTCTAAAGAAAAAACTTGGCCAGGTATGGTGGCAAATGCTTGCAATCCCAGAACTCAGGAGATGAAGCAGAGGATCACCTCAAATTAGGAGCTAACCTGGGCTACCTAGTGAGTTCAAGACCAGCCCAAACTACATGGCAAGATCCTGTCTCAAAAAACAAAACAAACAAAACAAAATAAAAAAACCCCACCAAGGCCAGGCATGGTGATGCATGCCTGTGACCCCAGCACTGGGTAGGCTGAGGCAGGAGGATCACCATGAGTTGGAAGATAGCCTGGGCTACAAAGTGAGTTCAAGGCCAGCCTAAACTGCATAGTGAAACCCTCTCTCAAAAAGAATTTAAAAAAAAAAAAAAAAAAGGAGAGAAAAAAATTCAAAGACCTTCTTTACCCAATTCTTTCCTCAAAAACAGACCCTAAAACTTTAACATTCACCAAATTGTTAACACTGCTTTGAAATTCTCTCCTCTCTCTATCCTGTGACCTCTGACATGAGGTCATGACATGATGTCACAATTCACCCCCTGCTCCAACTATATGAGAATTTCCCGAGCTGGTTCCTGGGTTTCCATTCTGAGACTAAGAGATTTCTGGGACTTGTCTAGTCTTAACCTCTTGAGCACTCTAAGGTAGGGCTGCCATGTGTTTCGCACTTGCTTTTATGCCTTTGGCTAAACATGAACAATGACATTGATGAATGACTTTGGAGATCCTGCCTCCTTCCTTTCTTTGCATTTTTAAGGGGTATGTTTCTGGCTTTGGGATCTATTCTGGGATAGTCTTCTGTTCTGTGACAATTAAGATTTATAGTACATACAGCTGGGCACAGTGGTGCATGTCTGTAATCCCAGCTACTTGGGAGGCTGAGGGAGGAGGACAGCAAACTTGAGCCCAGCTGGGGCAGCTTTGTGAGACCCTGTTACAAAATAAAAAATAAAAAGGGCTGGGGGTGTAATTCAGCAGTAGGGCACTTGCTTACCATGTGTGAGGCCCTGGATTCAATCCCTAGTGCTACACACGCATGCACGCGCGCACACACACACGCATGCACACAGAAAATCAGCAACGGGTATTTGTATTGGGAGGTAGACAACAGCTTTGGAATCCTGTAGGCTTGGACAGAGTGTGAGTTCTGCAAGTTACTTTTTGGGGAAATAATATAGGATAAGGAAGACAAGCACTTACTAGATCATTACAAACACATTATTTTGATGATTCCCAGGAGCAGAAACCAATATTTTTTCCATTAAAATGCTGAAAACAGTGCTTTGTAACTAAGAAAATTTAATTGATATAACTTATGTAATAAAAGTAATCCTTAAAAATGCACAATCCAGGGGTGTCTAGAACATTCAAAAGTTATGCAACTATCATTCTCTAATTCCACAACATTTTTGTCCTCTGCAATACCCATTAATAGTCACTTCCTAGTCCTTCCTGCTTCAGTCCCTGGCCACCACTAATCTACCTCCTGTCTCTATAGATTTGTTTTTTCTAGACATTTAATATAAATGGGAAAATATAATATGTAGCCTTTTGTGTCTGACATCTTTCACTTGGCATGTTTTCAAGGTTCATCCATGCCAAAGCCTGTATCATTAATTCACTCCTTTTTATTACTGAATAATATTTCATTGTATGGATATGCCACATTGAGTTTATTCTCTCATTAACTGTTGAAGGGTTTGGGTTCTTTCTACTTTTTTAGCTCTTGTGAATATTGCTGATATGGATAGTCATGTACAAGTTTTTATGCAACCATGTTTTCAATTCACATGGGTATATCAAAGAATAGAATAGTCATGTACAAGTTTTTATGCAACCATGTTTTCAATTCACATGGGTATATCAAAGAATAGAATTGCTGATTCTTTGTTTGTTTGTTTTGTGGCACCAGTGATTGAACTCACAACGTCATGCCTGTCAGGCAGGCATGTAAGCCACTGAGCCAAACCCAAATTGCTGATTCTTAATATAACTGTTTAAGTTTTTGAGGACCCACCAAACTTTTTCAAAGTGGCTGTGCCATTTTACATTCCAATTAGCAGTATGTTTCCAATTTCTTTACAGCCTTACCAAGTCTTTCTTTTCCCTCCCCGATATGCTAGGGATTGAACCCAAGGCTTTTGCACTAAGCTACACCCCAACCTTCCTCCTTTTTAAATGTTTTAGCTTGAGACAGAGTCTCATTGAGTAGTTGCTGTTTTGCACAGGTTGCGTTTGAACTTTTGATCCTCTTGCCTCAGTCTCCCAGAATGCTGGTTTATAGGCATCCACAACCACGTCTAACAATTGTCTTTTTTACTACAACCATCCTGAAGTGAGTTTTCATCGTGGTTTTGATTTGCATTTCCCTCCTAACTTTTGCTTACTAACCATTTACGTATCCTCTTTGAAGAACTAGCTATCAGATCCTTTGCCTGGTTTTTTGTTGAGTTGCAAGGGTTTTTAAAATATCTTTTGGATAACAGGTCTTTATTAGGCATATGATTTAAGAATATTGTCTATTCTATGGTTTTCTTCTTCTTTTTTTTTTTTTTTTTTATGGCACCGGGGATTGAACTCACAACCTTGCACCTGCCAGAGCAGGCGCTTAAGGCACTGAGCCAAACTCCCAGCCCTAGTTTTTTGAGGCAGGGTCGCACTATGTAGCTCAGGCCGGCCTTGTGCTCGCGTTGTAGCCCAAGCTGGGCTCGAACTCACAACGCTCCGCCTACCTCAGCCTCCCGAGTGCTGGGATTAAAGGCACGCCCGGCTTCTTCTTCTTTTCTTTAAGAGTAGAAAATTTGTTGGAGAAAAGGAATGGGAACTGCGGATGCAGGAAGGGGGAACAGGAACAGCTCCTGAGAGACCGGAGGCATCCCCACTGGGTTGCCCTTCACTTTCTTGATAGTGTCCTCTGAGGCACAGTTTTTAAAATTTTTGATAAATTCAATGTACTCTTTCGTTACTTGTACTTTTAGTGTCATATCTTAGAATCTAGTGCCTAATCTACGTTCAAGAAGATATTCCTACATTTTCTTCTAAGGATTTTATAGCTTTTGTTCTCACATTTAGATTTTTGATTTACTTTTACTTTTTTTTTTTTTTTTTTTTCGGTACCGAGGATGAAACTCACAACTTCGAGCTTGCCAGACAGGCACTTATGCCACTGAGCTAAATCCCCAGACCTATTTTTTGAGACAGAGTCTCACTATGCAGTTCAGGCTGGCCTTGAACTCACTTTATAGCCCAGACTGGTCTCGAACTCACAAGGATCCTCCTGCCTCAGCCTCCCGAGTGCTGTACTTACTGTTTTATAGTGTAAACTTGGGGACGTTTAACTCAGTATCGCAATAATCACGTAATGTCGGGTCAGTTCCTGAACCTAAGTCTCAGTTTCGACCTTTGCAAACGGAGAATAACATATCGTACCTAAATCAAAGTTTTGGCGAAGATAGAGGATACATACATGAAGCACTTAGTGCCACGCTCAAAGCATCCCATAGTGTGGGCGTTGAGTTATGATAGGAGCCATGCGTTAATGCTTTCACAGTGGGGATGCTGCAAGGAGGAACAGCACTTTAACACCGGAGTCGAGCTGGGGCGCCTGGTTTAGGGCGCCTGGAGGAAGAGGGCACCGAGCCTGTTTCCAGTTAGACCATTGACTCGCGTTCACCTCTAGGGACAGGGAAAAATTCAAATTCCTGGGGCCCATCTCGAGCTACTGAAAGGAGTCCCCGAGCCTGATGACCCAGAATCTGTATTTGCATCAAATTCTCCGGCAACACTGACGCTCGCCGGCCCGGGTGGAGGCGACGCGGTCGCGCCTGCAGCGCCACCTGCGGTCTGCGGAGGGCGCCCCGGGGGGGGCTGTGCTCCAGGCGGCTGCGCGGAAGCTGCTCCGCCGGGCCGCGCCGGCCGCTCCGAGAGCGGAAGAGGCGGCGCGCGGGTGACCCTGGCGTCTCCAGGCTGGGCGGGCGGCGGATCGCGGAACTTTCGGCCTGGACAGCGCGGGGCGGCTGGAAGGTACGAGACGGAGACAGGCGGCCGGGGCGTGCTTGCCCTGGGGACCCCAAGATCCAAAACCCGGGACCGGGGGCTCGGCCGGCGATCTGGAGGCAGGGCAGGTCCTGGGCCTGCTGCTGGGTGGACACCGGGTTCGGGCCACTCCTTACCCGGCCGCGCGGCGCCTCCCTTCCCAGCCGGCCGGTGGCTGGCCCCGGGCCTGGCCCCCGATTTCGGTGAGTCGCCACGCAGCTGCGCACGCCGGCAACGGCTGAGCCCAGACTGGGGCTGAGCCCAGGCCCGGGGCCCGCACGGTGAGGCCTGGAGGAGAAGCGGGGCTCTCCAGGACCCCGGTGGAGGCGGGGCTTCCCTCCCCGGTGAAACGGTTTCCGCTTTGCTACAAACTAGCATTTAACTTGCTGGCTTGTCTGAGGATGCCAGAGTTCCCGCTGGGCTCAGAGGTGAAGAGATCGGGCGTTGTCAATTCAGATTTAGTTATATTTTAACTGTGTGACCTTGGGCCAGCAAAGACCTAAACTCATTTTTCTCATTTGTGAATGGACACAATCTGTTTCCTGTGGTTGTAGGAATCTAGCAACAGTTCATGCATTGAAGGTGCTTAACACGAAACCTGACACAGCAGTAACCGGTTGTTATTATCGTTAGTGTTTTCTGACCCACACCGCATTCTCTTTCTAGTGGGACGTGGCAGAGTGCTCCTGAACCCTCTACTTCTGGTCCCCCAATCTAGCGCGCTGGAGTGTCACCACAGTTCGTTACAATTTTTCCAGTGCCTCGTGCATGTCATTGCTAGCTAAGAATGATACACAGTTGACACTTGGTCCTTGTCTGAGGAGTTAATGCAGGTTAGTAGGAAAGGAAGTGTAAGTTCATTAACTACCGGAATGCAGTGTGTATGATGTGATATCATAGGGCAGTTAAGAGTTCAACCGGATTTTAAAGACACATCTAATTGGAAAGTGCTAAGTAATAAAAACCTTGGAGGTGAGCTTCAGAGACTGGGTTGAATCAGAGGGAAATGGAGGGTAGCCGGCTGAATGAAGCACTGTGGCCTTCCAGCAGCCTCAGAACCTGGAGTCTGATGTGCAGCCCATTATGAGGAACGGTTGAAAAGATACTTTGCTGGAGTAGGCGTTCTCAGCCCTGGTTCCACCTGTGAGCCCTGAAAACTACAGGCCTGACTTAAATTGCTCAGGGGTGTGGCCTGAGAACTGGAATTTTAAAAAGCTTCAGGAGATCCTAACGCGCAGACAGGGTGGAGACAGCTAACCTAAAACCCTAAATTCTATAAATTCCTCATTTATACTTCGTGTAAGTGTTTTTAAAAGATGCAAAAAACTTTATCCTGTTAACACCACTACATGCTACCACCTGGTAAAACTGTTGAGCATCAAGGTCATGTAATGGTTGAAGATCAAGGTAAGGTAATGAATGTGAAGGGCTCTAATACAGTACAAGGAGGTGCTTGATGAATGTAAATTGATTTTGAATATCATTCTTAGCTTATTTCAGAGTCACATATATGAGAATCTAGTTTAAATATGGTTTCATATAATATTTTCATTTAATTTCAAGATATTCATGGGACTTTGGATATAACCTATATGTGGACCACACATTGCTTTCCTCATGAACCCCAGTTTAGAAGCCTGGTTCTAGCTGGATGTGGTGGCAACACATGCCTGTAATCCCAGCATTTGGGAGACTGAGGCAGGAAATCATCAAAAATTCTCAACCAGCCTGGGCTACATAGTGAGATGCTGTCTCAAGAAAAAACACAACAACAACAACAGCAACAACAAACCCAGTTGAAGTCTGGTTCTAAAACATTTAGAATAAAACTTAAAAGCTCTTGTTTTTAAAACTTAAAAGTATGTGTGTTCTTGATATATTTTAAATTATTTTCCTGGTCTGGGGCTGTAGCTTACCTAGCATGCATAAGGCCCTGGGTTCAATTCCCAACACTACCCCAAAAATAAATAAGAAAGAAAGTAAAATATCCTATGAAAGTTAATCTAACTTTGAGTACCTCTGGCAAGGTTAATTCATGAGCATGATAGAGAAAAAACTAGAGGCACATGGGTGATGAAAGAATACACGAAGAGGAGAAAAAAAACCAAACTGAAGATGTTTGTTGTGGGGTGTAGCATCTTGTCTTTGCATGTGACGTTGGTGTTCCTTCCCAGGTTGAAGGCAGTCAGATAAGTCCCCTGTTTTGGCAGGGAACATGCTATTTGTCCCTTTAACCACATAACTCATTCTGCCCTAAGAGAATAATACCCATATGCAGCTGTAGATAAGGATTGGCCGTATGTTAGAATGTGTTTGACTTATGCGGTGATAATGGAAATTTGGAATTTAAATTTCATATTTCTAACACCATCTTTCATATTTCTTTTCTGCGGATGGCAGGATTTTCATAGTGTATCTAATATGAGTCCCACATCTTGGCGTCCTATCCAGCTTCAGCAGTCTCAGCTCCACTGGCTGGAGAATGAATGGGATTTGCACAAATTACAAACGGAACTGAACTACAGACTGCAGTGTTAATATCCTTCCCTTCTGGTTGCTATTAACAGGTACTAACTGACCTCAAATAGAACATGGGCCTGTGCCTTAGGGATGCAGCTTAAGCAGAGCCGTTGGCATTGCTGGGGGAAAAATAGTTTTTAGAAAGTGGAATCATTTTAAATGGATTTGTTTGACTTTTTCGTAATGAAAAAACTATGTTACATCCTAACCTTTCAATTTTGTACATTTTAGTTTTTTAAAAAGTCTGTAGTTGAGAGGAAAGCAACTACAGTTATGCCCAACATTTTAATTAACAGTGGTAATTTTTTAAATTGATTTCTATGGATTTTTATTACATATTTTCCCCTTTGAAATTATCTGAAATTGTGCTGTATCTTTGAGTCACTGCAATTGCAGAAGCATTGATTTATGCTTTCAATTGTAGGACATTTTGATTGTTAGTGTTACCTAAAATAATGGTAACTCGTAAAATTAATGGCTTTGTACATTTGACAAAATCGGATGTTTTATTTTATTTTATTTTATTTTTTATTTTTTATTTTTTATTTTTTTGGTACCAGGGATTGAACTCACAACCTGGCACCTGCCAGGCAGGCGCTTATGCCACTGAGCTAAATCCCCGGCAATCTGATGTTCTTTCTAAATTTTGATATTGCTTTGTTGCTTGCTTAGTTATCTTTTTTATATGGTACCTTGTCTGTAACAGCCTCTAAAACAGGATCTCAGTTGGGAACAACTGTGCTGCCCGGCTAGACTTATTTTGTAGTGTCACAACTCTTTGGGAAAGGCCACAACTGGCATCTAGTGAGCAGAAGCCAGGGGATGCTGTTAAACATCCTTCCGTGCCCAACATAGTCCCCCTGTGACAAAAATTCCGTGCCCAACATAGTCCTCCCCATGACAAAAATTTAAGTTGTATATCAGATTACTTCCAATTTTTTTTTGTAAGTAAGCTACTTTTCTCAGTCCTGTGGACTAGTCAAAATAGTTTGTGATTTGTCCTGTTTATAATTTTTTTTACATTTTACTTTTTTTTCTAAATCATTCATAATCCCTAATTGATACAATTAGCAAATAAAAGCACCACAATCACCCTTTTTTGAAAAAGATCATTTCTACTGCAGTGCTGATAGAATGGTAGGCATGGCTGTTGGGTTTAGTTTCGCAGAAACATGAGGATATTAATCTTTTGTACTTGTTTGTGAGAAATGTTTGTTTTATGTACCATTAAACTTTCCCCAGCATTGCATTTTTCTATTCTTAACTGATTCAAATGGTTATTTTCAATTCCTTAGAAAAGTAAATGTCGTCAGAAGACCGAGAAGCTCAGGAGGATGAATTGTTGGCGCTGGCAAGTATTTATGATGGAGATGAATTTAGAAAAGCAGACTCTGTCCAAGGTGGAGAAACCAGGATCTATTTGGATTTGCCACAAAATTTCAAGATATTTGTGAGCGGTTAGTTAGTTGCTCATACTTTCTTACATAGATTTTTCCCTAATATTTTCAGTTTTTTAGTGTATTCTGTCTAAACTATGTGCCATTTTGTGTTTATAGGTATCAGTGATAGATGATGTTATTACAGTCTTTATGTTTGCTTTGAAAGAAATTAGAATAAGAAGTAAATACTTTACACTTTAATTCCACCTTTTTAACCACTGAATTGGTGTATTTCCCTGCTTGTTTTGTTTTGTTTTGTTTTGTTGAGACAAGGTCTCCCTATGTAGTCAGTCTGGCCTTGAACTCACTGTGTAACCCACTCTGGCCTTCCAAGTGCTGGGATTACAGGCATGCACCACTACGCATGGCTTTCCTGCATATTTTATGCATCTTGTTTTCTAACAAGAATTTATCAGCCGTGAGTTATCCATAGTTAAGAGAAGATACTCAAAGACAAAATGAACTACATCTGTGAAAACACTTCGAAAGCTTTAAAGTACAGTGGTGGTTGTCAATACTATTTGATTTCTGGAATCATTTCAGCTACTGTAAACAAGTGGCACATACAGTTACTCTGTGACTTTTTGCTTCAGTAAAAACAAAAACTTTTGATACATTCACATAAGACCTTGATACAACCTTTTTCACTATGTTTCTACTCTATTGGCATTGGGTAAAGAATACATAATCATTTAAATACAGCTAAATGTGAAAGTGTGTACTGTATCTAGTCCTCAAGCCTGAGATCATTGCATTGGCACAAATGTCTCACTATGATTAATGGGCAGTTGGCATATGCTGGTTTAAGTAAATTATGGTTGGTTGTTTGATAAACGTCCTTTTTTCTTTCTTTCTTTCTTTTATTTTTTTTTTTTGGTATCGAGGATCGAACTCATACTTGCCAAATAGGTGCTTGTGCTGTTGAGCTAAATCCCTGGCCCAAACGTTGTTTTTTCTAGGCTGTGTCTTACTCACCTACTGTAAACCAACAACAAAATAAACATTGTATATTACTTAGTGACTAGTGTCAGGAATTGTACTGAGAAGTGTGTACAAGAATACATTGTGTGGGCCAAGGATATAACTCAGTGGCATAACGCTGCCTGGCAAGCACCAGGCCCTAATTTCGATTCCTGGTACTGGGAAAAAAAAAAAAAAAAACAACATTGTGTGTGCAGATTTTTCCAGAATTAGTTTTTTTTTTTTTCCATTAAGGTGGTGGCTAGGAAGTTAAAATTAGGGATTAAAAAGTGCTTTGGGGGAGGGTTTTATCCCCTCTACTAAAGCATTAAGTCTTTTTTGAGAGCATCGCTCGCTGATAATGGACACTCAAGTGTTGATCAACTGATCCTTTCTAATCTTTGTTTTCGGTTCAGGCAATTCAAATGAGTGTCTCCAGAATAGTGGCTTTGAATACACCATTTGCTTTCTGCCTCCACTTGTGCTGAACTTTGAACTGCCACCAGATTATCCATCTTCCTCCCCACCTTCATTCACACTTAGTGGCAAATGGCTGTCACCAACTCAGGTAGACCCCAAACTTAATTTCTCCTATGCATTTTTAGAAACTTACAAAATCATCTTTAATTGAAGACTACCTTGATCTTAAATTCACTGCATGAAAAACAGATGACTTTGATTTCCCCTTGCCTTCATGAGTTCTAATATTACTGAATTGAGAATGTTTGTTGATTTAAAAGGAATGGCAGTCACTGAATGATTAATCCTTATGATTGACCTATGAATTGTAATAGTAATTTTCAATGAGGTATATTGTTTCTTGTCTTACTATTTATTTTCCCATTTAATCTCTGTTGTAACAGAGACAGTGAGATCTTCCTCATTTTCCTTAGATGTTGATACTTTTTCCCCTCAGTTTCTTATCCATTCCTTAAGTAAGAGATTTAATTGTAATTAGACTGAAAATTGAGCTAATGTAGCTATAATAAGCAGATTTCCTGAGTAAATGAGTACTTTTCTTCATAAAAATCGACATATTAATAACAAATAATTGTTGATTGTTGTCACTTAGAATTAAATGTACACAGAGATATGTACAGTTCTTGTAGATATTTCATTAAGATTTATGACCTTCAGCCAGGCGTGATGGTGCATGCCTGTAATCCCAGCATTCAGGAGGCAGAGGCAGGAGGATCACTTGCGAGTTCGAGACCAGACTGGGCTACATAGTGAGTCCAAGGCCAACCTGAACTGCATAGTGAGACCCTGTCTCAAAAAACCAAAACCAAAAAAAAAAAAATAATAATAATAATAATATTAATAATAACATTTGTGACCTTGTATTGAAAGCCTTTGTTCCCTCTAGGTTATATGCCTCTAGGTTTTTTACTAGGTTTTAGTAATACCCTCAACCATTTTTTATTTTGTTTTTAAATAGCATGTAATAATCATGAATATTTATGCAGCACAATGTCATTTCAAGAAATACATATAGCATGTAGTGGTCAAATGAAGGTAATTAGCATTTCTGTCTCCTTTTTCATACTTGGAGCCTTCAGCTGCCTCTCTTCAACTTCAGCTCTTGATTGAGACATAAATAGGACTTGAAGCTAATAGGAAATATTCTGGGATGTAGTAGATCAATAGCAGCTACTTTTCTAGAAGTCGTAATGAAGATTGATAGACTGAGTACACTAAGACAAAAGTTGTCTTGAGTGACTGACCTTAAGGAATAGCTCATTATTTTTACATATACATATACATACACACACATACACACACACATATATATATATAAAATACTTTTTAAGTTTTTAAAATTTTTTTATTTTTTCCTTTTGATCCATATGGTTTTTATTCTCCTACTTACTAATCTTTTAAATCAGTGTTTTTCCGTAATTGAGCTTATTTTAGAAAGAAAAACTTTTTTAAAAAAGATAGTACATGTAAAAAAGGAATATCACTTTATGTTGTGGTATCTCTGCTAACAGGTGCAAGATAGTTCATTACTTGCCTAGGAATGTCAAGACCGTTTGAAGTTTTCTTTTCTCTTTTTGCTAGTATTGAGGATTGAACCCAGCACCTCACATGTGCTCACCAAACATTCCCTCACTGAGTTTTTTAAAATTTTGAGACAGTCTCACACATTTGCTCAGGCTGGCCTTGAATTTGTGTCTTAGCCTCTCAAGTAGCTGGGATTACAGGTGTGCACCACTGCATCCTAAGATTGCTTGACATTTAGGCCACTGATAGTTGAGTAAAGTGTTTAGATCTTTATAGTCCCATTTCTCTGAGCCCTCTTGATACTTTACCATCTGTGTATGCTGCACATGTAAGCAACAAATGCAGGTCAGATTAACTGGATATGTGATTATAGTTTCAGATTCTAGAATCTATTTAATGCTGGCTTTCAGGGGTTTAAGTGGAAGTTTATGTTGTTCATTTTATGTTTTACAGCTAAAGTTACTAGTAGGATTATTTATCAGATAAATTCTTATGCACAGAATTGACATTTTAATTGGCTTTTATGTTCTTTCCTTTTTTTTTTTTTCCATTGCTTTTTGTTACTGCATCCTGACTCCATGATGTTGTGATTTGCCCCTGTTGATAGTGAAACTACGCATGGACCTGTCCTTCCCTGAACTGGGGTGGGTAGATAGGATTTAGGATGTGGATTTAGTTTTCTAGTATTTGCCATGCTTCCTCCCCTGGTGTGCATACACACTCAGCATCTCTCTTGCTCTTTTCCTCTATCTTCCCTCCCCACTTTAACAGTTGTGTGCTTCCCTGCTACCTCTTGAGAAGGGGCTGGAGAAGAGGATGCAGGAGAATGACTTCTCCATTAGACCTGGTGGTTCACATAGCATGCTATTAAATTCTCTTTTAATGTGCATGCCTGTAATACCAGCACTCGGGAGGCTGAGGCAGGAGGATTGTTGTGAGTTTGAGACCAGCCTGGGCTACAAAGTGAGCTCAAGGCCAGCCTGAACTGCATAGTGAGACCCTGTCTCAAAAAGCCAAACAAAAACAAAAACAAAAACAACAACAACAAAAACAACTTTTAAATATTTGTTACATTTTACAGATTTTAGCAGGTTTCTCAAAAGCATGGTTGAGATATGCCTCTTTAAGCAAATGCAAAAGAAGCATTAGTTGTCTAATCCTGTTAATAAGTCTGAGTTAGTGCCTACGCAGGGTTTAGTCAGTAGCACTGTGCAGAGCAAGGAATAGAAAATGTGGTCTTTTTTCACTTGTTACTTAAATTTACAAACTTCTTTGCCATCTGGAAGATTTATTTTTGGTTATTTACCTAAAACAGAAAAGCAGCTTATAATTCATGAGCTCCATTACAAATAGTCTACATTTATAATGGAAAATCCTCTTACTTTGCCTTTCAAATTGAAAAGACTTCTTTTATTTATATTGTTTACTTATTTATTTTTTTATGGTACTGAGTATTAAAGTCAGGGCCTTTGCACTGAGCTATGCCTCCCCTTTATTTAAAAATTTGAGACATGGTCTTGCTAAAATTGCCCAGGCTGGGCTTGAACTCTCAATCCTTGTTGGGATTACAGGCACACACCACCAGACCCTGCTGAATAGACCACTTTTAAAGAGGAAATGTCAACATAGTTTAATTTTGGTCGCTTACTTTAGGAAGTGTGACCTTTCTGCTTGGTAGCCAAACCATGTTGAGGGCTTGTAAATATGTTCTGATTCAGTATCAGTCTGTTTCCATCTATTAATCAGGATCTGACCTAAGCCCACATTGCATGATTAAAAAGTAGCTTGTATATCTGAAAAACAGGGACTCTTAGGATGAATTTTGCTAGTGATTCCTTCAGATGAGTTGGCTTTTTGGTAGGATTGAAAGAATTAATTTTAAAATTTGGATGGCATTTTAATTTTTAAATTTAAATTTTTAACGCATAAAAGCATGAAAGTATACGTATCTATAGGGTACATGGAGTATATGATGCTTGAATATGTGTGCTGTATATGTTGTCTAATATTTAAATCATTGTAAACACCTGCTTATGTTTATCATTTTACAGTAAAAACATTCAAAATCTTTTTTTTTTTCTTTTAACTTTTTGAAATATGCAGTATATTACTGTTATCTATAGTCACCTTACTGGGCAGTAGCATGCTATAATTACATGCTCCTGTCTAACTCAGTACCCACTGATCAACCTTCCACTGTTCTTGCTTTTCTTGGTTTCTGGGGATTACCAGTCTACCCCGAAGGTCTGTGAGCTTATTATGAGTGACATGATCTGGTAGTTAATCTTTTTGTGCCTGGCTCATTTCACTTAACATAATGATCTTCAATTCTGTCCATGATATACTGTAAATGTCAGGATTTTGTCCTTTTTATGGCTGAATAGTATTCTGCTGCATCATGTACTACATTTTCCATTCATCCTTTTTTTTTTTTTTGTGGTACCAGGGATCGAACTCACAGCCTCGCACCTGCCAGATGGGCGCTTAAGCTGCTGAGCCAAACTCCCGGCCCTGGTTTTTTGAAGCAGGGTCGCACTATGCAGCTCAGGCCAGCCTTGCACTTGTGTTATAGCCCAGGCTGGCCTCGAATTCACAACGCTCCACCTACCTCATCCTCCCGAGTGCTGGGATTAAAGGCATTCATCCTTAAATAGACATTGAGGTTGTTTCCTTTTCTTGCTGCAGTAAATATAGGAGTGCAGATTTTTTTCAACTTAGTGATTTCATTTTCTATATGTACCCCATGATGGAATGACTGGATCATACTGTAGTTCTACTTTTAATTTTTTGAGAAACCTCTATACTGTATGCCATAATACCTATGGTGATTTTACATTCCCACCAATATGGTAAAAGGTTTCCCTTTTCTCTACATCCTTACCTTGCCAGCACTTGTTTTTGATTATAGCCACTCTTACTGGAGTGAGGTGATAGCTCACTTTGGTTTCTGATTTGCGTAGTCATGATAAGCGAGGTTGAGCATTGTTTCATGTACTTTGTGGGCCATGTGTATGTCTTGAGAAATGTCTATTTAGGTCTGTAAACCACGTCCCCCTTGTGAAGGTGGGGCTAAAAACTCGGGTCTTGAGGATGCTATGCAAGTGCTTTGTCTCTAAGTCACACATCCCAGCCCCTTACTGCTTTATTTACTTTTTCTTTGCTAGTAAGGTCTGGAAGTCCCTTAGATAGTCTGGTTAGCAAACCCCTTGTCAGATGTATATGTTGCAAATATTTTCTCTCATTCTGTAGGTTGTGTCTGAACTGTGTTGCTTCCTTTGCCATGCGGAAGGTTTTTTTAATTTGATGCAGTCCTTTTTGTTTATATTTGCTTGTGTTTTCTGTGGTTTTGGAATCTTGTCCAAAAAGTTCATGCCCATTCCAATGTCTCAAAGCATTTTTACTTCTATAGTTACATAGTTTCAGATTTTACCTTTAAATTTTTAATTTGAATTGACTTTTGTAACTGATGAAAAACAGAGGGTATAATCTCATCATTCCAGATGTGGATATCCAATTTTCCAAACACTATTTACTGAAAATATGTCTTTTTCATGGATTTTATTTTATTTTATTTATTTTTTTTTTTGTATGTGTGTATGTTTTTTGTGATACTGGGATCAAATCTAGGGCCTCATGCATGATAGGCAAGTATTCTATCACTGAGCTACATCCCTTGCCCTAGATGGTATTTTAAAAATGTTGTCTGATCATTATTCTGGGGTACTTACAGAACTCAGCCTCCTGAGGGAAGAAATAAAATTCATTTGAGAGGTAGATCTTGGCCAGGCATGGTGGATTGCTATAAGTTCAAGGCCAGCCTGGGCTACACAGTGAGTTCAAGTCCAGCCTGAACTACATAGTGAGATCATGTCTCAGAAAACCAAAAATAAATAAATAAATGAAGAGGTAGGTCTCTTTCTCCAATATGAGCTAGAGAACAAAGATAGGAAAACAAAACAAATGAGCAGAGAACATTCTCCATTTCAAAGGCTTGCATGTAAATGTGTGTGTCTTAGGGAGTTTTGCCATTTCTTCTGCTTGTGTGGTACTTCCTGTGTTCTGTGGTTTGTGTTGCTGAGTAGTTTGTGAAGTCCTTTGGTGCCAATGTTGGTTATGTTTTGAGGCGGTTTAGAGCCCGCCCATACAGTGGGGTGTTAAGAAGTGTAAGGGGATAATTTAACAAGTTTCAAGGATTGGAAGGGAGATGAGTTCAGAGCTTTCATCTTTCCAAACTCACAGTACCTTCATGTGCTTCTTCCTAGCTCTCTGCTCTCTGCAAGCACTTAGACAACCTATGGGAGGAGCACCGAGGCAGCGTGGTCCTCTTTGCCTGGATGCAGTTTCTTAAAGAAGAGACCTTAGCATATCTGAATATCGTCTCTCCTTTTGAGCTCAAGATGGGTTCTCAGAAAAATGTGCAGAGGAGGACAACGCAAGCCTCTCCCAGCACAGAGGCAGATTTGGGAGGAGCTGTTGGCTCTGATGCAGACCAAGAGGAAGCAGTGGATGAGAGAGCTGTGCAGGATGTGGAATCATTGTCAAGCCTAATCCAGGAAATCTTGGACTTCGATCAAGCTCAGCAGATGAAATGTTTTAATAGTAAATTATTCCTGTGCAATATCTGTTTCTGCGAGAAGCTGGGTAGTGAGTGCATGTACTTCTTGGAGTGCAGGCACGTATACTGCAAAGCTTGTCTGAAAGACTACTTTGAAATCCAGATCAAAGATGGCCAAGTGCAGTGTCTCAGCTGCCCAGAACCAAAGTGCACTTCAGTGGCCACTCCCGGTCAGGTAATTTGCCCTGTGAAGGATTGCCTCCTGTTCTCTTTCACAAAGAGAGACATCTTCTCTGGAATTTCCTTGATAGGGCTCATAGGGCATTCTGAGATCTTAGAACCAGCTTACAAGTTGTTTCACCGTATCCGTTAGTAATGCTGTGGCCAGATGGTGCACATCTGTGGTCCCAGCACTTTGGAAAGCTAAGGTAAGAGGATCACAAGTTTGAGCTCAGCCTGGGCAACTTAATGCAATCGTGTCTCAGAATGAAACTGATAAGAAGTGCTGAACATGTAGCTCAGTGCAAAGGCCCTGGGTTGAATCCCCACTGCCACAGAAAAAAAAAGGCGTGGTCTTTCTCACTTTAGCAAGTATAGATGCCTCCTTTGGTGGTCTTGGAGAAGTGATAAAAATATAGTTATGAAATCTGGTGAGTTACTTTGTATATCTGTTAGCATAAATACTGCCTACTTGTTTTTAATTTTATTTCTTTAAGTCAACTTTATCAAGACATGATTTTGCTTACAATAAACTATACCTATTTAATTTATATAGTTTGCTTAGTTTGACAAATGTGTAGACCTATGCAACTACCACGTCAGTCACCAGGCGTGTCCAGCCTCTGCCTGCTGGGTTTTTCCTTCACTTTTTGATGTTATAATAAGCATTAAAAAGGAAGTTTTTAGGCAGGTGTGGTGGCACACGCCTGTAATCCCAGCACTCAGGAGGGATCTTCACGAGTTTGAGGCCAGCCTGGGCTATATAGTGAGTTCAAGTCCAGCTTGAACTGCATAGTGAGAGCCTGTCTCAAAAATAAAGTAAGTTTTTATATACATTAACTATATTCACAATATTTTATATGTGGCTCAGGATGGTTTTTCTTCACTCAAAAAAATGGTTGGCCACAGGATGGACATGAATATTCTTGTACTTAGTTTGATTTTGAAGTGAGATGGGGTTTTAATTTCCGGACCATCTGGTTTCTATCAACATCCTAAGACTCCTCTCAGGATTAGAACAGGTTGGAAAATCATCAGATCTGTGATGTTTTGTGTTTCTCTCCAGGTCAAAGAGCTTGTGGAAGCAGAGTTATTTGCCCGGTATGACCGCCTTCTCCTCCAGTCCACCTTGGACCTGATGGCGGATGTGGTATACTGCCCCCGGCCCTGCTGCCGGCTGCCTGTGATGCAGGAGCCCGGCTGCACCATGGCCATCTGCTCCAGCTGCAATTTTGCCTTCTGTACCTTGTGCAAATTGACCTACCATGGCGTCTCTCCATGTAAGGTAACGGCAGGTACGTTGTAACCATGTGAACTCAAATGCCCTATCCTTTTCGCTTCCCTTGACAAGGACTTTAGTTTCCAAATTTAAAAGTACTTTTCAACAGATATTTTGTGTCATTTACCATCCTGGGCTCTTGGGATACAAACTCTGTCCTCATGGAACATACACACTAGGGGAGGTGACAGGCAAACAAAATAAGT
Source organism: Dasyprocta punctata (assembly GCA_004363535.1). Taxonomy (NCBI): domain Eukaryota; kingdom Metazoa; phylum Chordata; class Mammalia; order Rodentia; family Dasyproctidae; genus Dasyprocta; species Dasyprocta punctata. Next base: position 144,682 of record RJWM01000983.1, read on the forward strand.
GAGGATATTAGGCGGTCGTAAGTGCTAAGGAGAAGACAGGTGCATACCTGTAATCCCAGCATTTGGGAGGCTGAGGCAGGAGGATTGCTGTGAGTTCAAGGCCAGCCTGGGCTACAAAGTGAGTTCAAGCCAGCTTAAACTGCACAGGGAAACCCTGTTTCAAAAAGACAAAACACCAAAACAAAACAAAAACAGTTACAATGATATTAGTCTATAACAAGGTAAACAGAGAGTCAAGGTGAGAAACTTTGATAGGAATTTCAGAGTGGTTAGGCTTGAACTTCTTGTCTTTATTTTTTTCTAATTTACTTGACTATATTTTTCAGAAGTATTGACCCTTCACAGATTGGGGGAAAAATCCGGTTTTTCACCATAAGTTGAAAAACAGTGGCTAATACATTTAAAGTGTAAAATGGTAACATCATCATTGTAATTGTTACTAATTGCTAATGTTACCAGAGTGTCCTTATTTCCAAGAAGTACCTAAAAGAAGAGAATAAGTAAAAAAACTCCAGTTGCCTATGGTAGAGTATTACAGAGAATAAGAGCAGTTGTAGTTTAAGTCATATTAAAGTATAAAATAAGCATTTGCTTCTGTAACCTTATGGTTGAGAGGCTCTAGTACAGTTCAGGTGCGTCACAGCATTCAGAGAAGAAATGAAAGACATGGTAGGGGCTTCAGCGAAATTAGAAACCTCACTTTGTCTTTTTATAGAGTAGATATTGTCATATAAAATATGAAATGCTAAGAATTGTATTGAGAACATTAGAGCAATAACTTTTGTCTTTAAGATGTGTAGGAGCACAAACATGCTTTGAATTATTAGATTAAAATTGCAGTCTTAAAAAGATCTTTGATACATCAAAATAGAGGCAACAGAACATTGGGAATGCATAAAGCAGTAAGAATATACAGGTGAAGGGAAAGAGTAGGTAGGATTCTGCCTCAGATAATGTCCATTGTTTCAAAGGGAGGCAAGCGTCTAAATAATAGAAAATTAGACTAAAAGACAGTGTTGAGAGAGGTCTTTAATTGTATTGAAAATTTAAGGCAATAGAATTGGGAACAAAAACACGTTTCTACAGGTACAGCCTTTGTCAATGATCACCTGTTTCATTTGAGTTAAATGTCAGAGCAATAGAGAGCAATAGAAACCAGATGAAGAATATGAAGAAACCAGGAAAAACTGGTCAGTGCCTGTGACATAGCGTGGTACAGGGTGAGGCTGAGGATAGTACATTTGACTCAGTGATCATTGTATGTGCAGAATTGAATGGTTAATTTTTTTCCCTTAAACCCAAAGTTCCTTGTGTATTTGTTAAGCCTTTGTTCATTATGAAAAGGCAAATGATGCTGGCTTAGTGAAAAATCACTTTCAACCTTTGGCTGTTTTGTATGCTGGTCTTTAACTGTGCCAGTTGCATACATATATCAACATTTAGGAATCAAAATCAAAGGAAAGAAATAACTTATCACCGTTAGCAAGTCCAGTTTTTCTAGTCGGGGGATTCCTCTACTCCCTACTTTGTCATTTGTGCACAGGTAATTTTTACCTAGTTACAACATACATGTACTGTTTTCTGGATTTTATAAGTGTTTGAATTGAGTAATAGCCATCCTGACTTGACGGTTCAGTTTTTAATAACTCAATATCGTGTCATCAAATGGTTCTATCACATTTATTTCCTTGGAAATGTAATTTGTTAGCTATTACTTGCATCTTTATGCACATAATATTACTTTGGATTACCTCCTTTTGATAAAGTCCCAGGAATAGCATTATTGAGTAGTCAAAGATGATGGGCATTTTAGATAATTTTTACTCAGTATTGCAGTTGTGTAAAAATTAATTTCCTATTTCACTTCCTAGAAAAATTAATAGATTTACGAAATGAGTACCTGCAAGCAGATGAAGCCAATAAAAGATTTTTGGAACAGAGGTATGGTAAGAGGGTGATTCAGAAGGCTCTGGAAGAGATGGAAAGTAAGGAGTGGTTGGAAAAGAACTCGAAGGGCTGCCCCTGCTGTGGAACTCCCATACAGGTAAATGCTCTGGGACAGAGCTAGAGGCGAAATTTGAAAGCATGTCGTGTTAAATTTAAGAAACCTATTAGTCAACTTTATAACCTATATAAGAAAACATTTCTTGGTATTGATTAAGCCTTCATCCTTGGAAGTGTGAATTTCACTATTAAATGTTGTTATTGACTTTAAATATACTGTATGTAGACTTCTCTTTTTAAAGTACTTTCCTGCAGAGACAATTGCTCTCACATTATTCCCACCTCAGAATTGAAAGGGTTATGCTTTAGTCCATTTTCTGTCGCCAGTAGCACAAGAGTTTATTTTGGACTGTGGTTGTGCTCCGAGGTGGAGAGCCACATCTGGTGATGGGCTTCTTGCTGGCAGAGCCCTGAGGCAGTGGAGAGCATGCTGTATACAGGGACAGGGAGTACATGTGTGGCCTCTGCTCTTTTTCTCCATATAAAGCCATCAGTTTCCAGTCGTCAAGGCTCCATGCTGATGACTTTATCTAACCCTAATCTCCTCCCAGAGGCACCACCTCTAAACACCATTGCTGGATTAAGTTTCCAGCTTCTTAGTACCTAACTGTTATAGTCAGTTTGCAAGGAAAACAATTTAATACAGAACACAAAACTTAGAGGATTATTTTATGATAGTCACTCAAAGAGTTAAATACTAAAAAAAGTGCAGGAACTCGGTCCACACACTAAAGACCCGAAGAATCCAGCTGAGGGCCTGGATCCTGTGGCAATGTCCTACATGAGCCCAGCTGAAGACCTAGAGCCTATGACAATGTCTCACGGATCTGCGCTGGGAAGGCCCTAAGGTCAGCGGTGGAAGCTAGAAAGTTTGTGCCAGCAGGGTGAAGGATCTGTGCCAGCAAGCTGAAGGATCCGCACTGGAGCCAGGAAGCAGTGCTCAAGATAAGGCTCAGAGCTCCCCCAAAAAGTACCACAGCCATCCTCAGTGACAGCGAGGTCCCAAGCTCCTCTGACAGTGAGAACAGCCAAGTACCTATCAGGAAGCCAGCATGACAGGCTTCTCCAGGAGATAGAATAGCACAGCATCTTTCCCTCCGGAGCCAGGAACTGATACTCAAAGTAGGGACCAAAGGTGCCCCGAAAAGTACTGCACGCATCCTCAGCAACAGCAAGGTCCCGGGCTCCTCTGGTGATGAGAATAGCCACGCTTATATCAGGAGAGCCAGCGTGACAAGCTCCTCCAGGAGAACTAGTAGCACCAGGAGAAACAACACCACCGCTTCTTCCTCCCTAGTTCTTTTTATGTTGTTGGCAACAATCCTCAGGAGGGCCATCCACACTCAGCACCATGCTGATTCAGTTCAGCTGGGTGTTACAAGTTGACCACCAGTTGCTAATCCACCATACTAAGAATTAGGATTAGACTCTAATATGAGGGTTTTTTAAAAATTTTATTGGCACATTTTAGATATATAAAATGATCACATTCATTAATTGGAATTTGTACCTGTACATGATATATCTTGATTCTTTTTTACCCCTTCTGTCCCCTCCCTTCAACCCCCTTACCCTCCTTATTTACAAAAACTTTCCACTTTTCTTTTATTCTTTTCCCCTCCTTCTAGTTCCCCTTCCCATTTGAATATTTTCTTGCTGTTTCATAATACTATACATTTTGATCTTTATTTATACTTTTGGTTTATCACACCAGAGAAACCATGTGATACTTGAACATATGTCTGATTGATTTCACCTAAGAGTATAGTCTTAAGGTGCATTCCTTTACATAGAAATATCTCGATTTTATCCTTCTTTATGGCAGAGTAGTACTCGTGTATAAAAACCTTTATCCATTCTTTGGTTAATGGATTCAGGCTGTTTTCAAGATTAGCTATTACAAACTGTGCCACTATAAACGTGGATATGCATACCTTGCTGTGGTATGATGCTTTTAATTTTTTTGAGAAGATACCAAGAAGAGGGTAATAGTTGGGTAAAATGGAATCTCTAGTTTTAGCTTTTTGAGGACTCCCTACACTGATTTCTACAGTGGTTGCACCAGTCTACACTCCTACCAATGATGGAGAAGGGTTCCTTTTGCCCCACAGCCCTGTCAGCATTTGTTGTTGATTGATTTCTTGATAATAGCCATTTTTTTGGAGATGGAATCTCAGTGTTTTAACTTGCATCTCTCAAATGACTAGTGATTTTACACATTTTTCTTATATTTATTTGCCATTTGTACTTGATCTGAGACATGTCTATTAATTTCAGATGCTCATTTTTGGATTCGGTCTTTAAATTTAGGGGGGTCTGATTTTTGAGTTCTTTATATAATCTAGGTATTAGTCCTTTATCTGAGGAACAATGTTAAAACTTTTTTCCTACTTTGAGTTGTCTGTTCACTCTGTTGGTGGTTTCTTTTGCTGTACAAAAGGTTTTTAATGAGATCCCAGTTGTTGATTCTTTGTGATATTTCTTGTATTATCAGGGTTTTGTTCATAAAGTCTTTGCCTTTACCTATGTTTTCAAGAGTTCTACCTATTCTGTCTTTCAGCACATTTAGTGTTTCTGTTTTAATATTTAGATCTTTGATCCATTTTGATTTTAGTTTAGTGCATGGTGAGAGATAGGGGTCTAGTTTTAGTCTTTGTCATATGGAAAATCTATTTTTTGAGCACCGTTTATTAAGAAGGCTATCTTTCTTCCAGTGAAGGTGTTTGGTCCCTTTAAGATAAGGTGATTGAGTATGTCTAGAGTTGTTTCTGCAACTGCTAGTCTGGTCCATTGATCCTTGGGTTGGTTTTTTGTGTCCCCCACCAGTACCATGCTGTTTTTATCACTATAGCTTTGTTGTATAATTTTGAGTCAGGCATTGCAATGCTCCCTGGCTTGCCTTTGTTGCCCAGAGTTGCTTTTGGTATTCTAAGTCTCTTCCGGTTCCAAATGAATTTTAGAATTGTTTTCTTTAATTCTGTGAGTATGAGACTGGTATTTTGATTGGGTTTTCATTAACTCTGTATAACAATTTTTGGCCGTTTTCACTTTATTGGTTCTTCCTAGCCAAGAACAAGGAATATCTTTCCATTTTCTGATATCCTCTTCAAACTCCTTTTTCAGAGTACTGTAGTTTTCAATGTAAGGTCTTTTACTTCCTTCATTAGATTGGTTCCTGCTGGGCATGGTGGTGCATGCCTGTAATCTCAGCACATGGGAGGCTGAGGCAGGAGGATAACTGAGTTTGAGGCAAGCCTTGGCTACATAATGAATTCAAGACAGGAAGTCTCAAAAAGCCAAAAAGCAACAACAACAACAAAACATTGAAGAGGTAGATTGATTCTGAAGTATTTCATTTTTTTGGTACCAGAGGTTGAACTTACACACAACCTCCCACTTGCCAGGCAGGCACTTGTGCCACTGAGCTATATCCCTGGCCTCATTTTTTGGATGCTAATGTGAAAGCTGTGGTTTCCTTAATTTCTCTGTCTCAATGAATTTGTTATTTTGTACAGGAAGGCTATGAATTTCGAGTTTTGATTTTGTATGCAGCTACACTACTGACTTTGGTTATTAAACCTAGCAGTCTTTTGGTGGAATTTTTTGGATTTTCTAGAGTATCATGTCATCCTCAAATGATAATTTAACTTCTTTCCTATCTTTGTTCCTTTTATTTCTTGTCTACTTGCTCTGGCTAATGTTTTTTGAATTATATAGAATAAGAGTGGTAATAGCAGACATCCTTGTCTTGTTCCTGATTTTAGAGTAAAAGCTTTCAGTTTTTGATCACTTAATAAGATGTTGACTGTTGGTTTGTCATGGATGACTTTTATCAGATTGAGATAAAGACCATCTGTTCCAATTTTCTGTATGATTTTTATCATGCATGGGTGTTGGACTTTGGCAAACACTTTTTCTGCATCTGTTGAGGTGGTCATATGGTTTTTGTCTTTGACTCTGTTAATATTACATTTATTAATTTGTGTGTGTTGAACCATTCCTTTGTCATGGTGTATAATCTTCTTGATTTGCTACATTCTATTTGCCAGTACCTTATTGAGGATTTTTATGTCTATGTTCATTAGGGAGACTGGCCTATGGTTCTCTTTTTGGTTGGATCATTCTCTGGTTTTTGGTATCATAGTAATGCTTGCTTCCAGGAATTAGTTTGGAGGTATTGTGTCCCTTTTAGTTTCATTAAAGGGCTTGCAGAGTAGTGATATTAGATCTCTAAATTTCTTGTAGAATTCAGCAATGAATCTGTCAAGACCTGGGCTTTTCTTTGTTGGTAAGTTATTTTATTTTATTTTATTTTATTTTTATTTTAAAGATAGTAAGCCGGGCGTGGTGGCGCACGCCTTTAATCCCAGCATTCGGGAGGCTGAGGTAGGTGGAGCGTTGTGAGTTCGAGGCCGGCTTGGGCTACAACGCAAGCGCAAGGCCGGCCTGAGCTACATAGTGCGACCCTGACTCAAAAAACCAGGGCCGGAGTTTGGCTCAGTGACTCAGGCGCCTGTCTGGCAGATGTGAGGTTGTGAGTTCAATCCCCGGTGCCGCAAAAAATAAATAAATAAATAAAAATAAAAAATAAAAAAAAATAAAGATAGTAAAATCCAACAAAACATAACAGAACGAAGTCAGTCAAAACAAAGCAGCAGAACTGGTACAGAATTTCAGAGATACTATGAAAACAATAGCTACTCTACTGTATCTTGTTATTTTCAAAATAGTTGACCATTCCAACAGGTATAGTAAAATCAAACCAAAAAAAACTACAGTAAAGCCAATAAAAACAGAGTATAAAATAAGGCCAAAAAATTAATCAGAATAAAGCAAAACAATGAGAACAATATTGGGCCTCAAAGACAAGACAGAAGAGAATCCCCCATTTTTGCTACATTGCATACTGTCACCTTCCAAAGAGACGCTCAGGCTGCCAGCCCCAGGCCTGCAAAATGAACAAAACAATACTAGCATTTAGTTGTTTTATGTACCTTAGTTGCTATCAATTTAGCCAGACCTCCGAACGAGCAGGTTGCTTTGAGGGGGGCAGGGTGCGCAGAGATTTGTCCTTGATTCTTACGCTGCAGGTAGGCGCGGAGGCGGGGGGGGGGAGGGGGGGGGCGGAGGGGAGGCACATGTTTCTCTTCTGGGGTTCACACGGGTCACGCAGGCCCCCAGAAGGCAGACTTAGTTGTCTTCTGGTTGGAGGTGCTCAGGCCCTGAGAGGCCCATTTCTTTCTCTTCCTGGGGTCCATGCCGGTTGCACAGGCCTTCTGTTGGTAAGGTTTTAATTACATTTTCAATTTCATTGACTGATCTCAGCCTTGGCAACTCATGTGTATCTAGGAATCTGTCCATTTCTTCTGCATTTCCATCTTAGTAGGATATAGGTTCTCAAAGTAGGTATTAATGATCTGAATTTCTACAGGATTTATTGTGATTTCACCCATTTCATTCCTAATTGCATGGATTTGAGTCTTTCCTTTTTTTTTATAAGGTTGGCTAAGAGTTTGTCAATTTTATTTAATCTTTCAAAGAACCAATTCTTTGATTCATCGATTCTTTGTATTGTTTTCTTAGTCTCCATTGCATTTTTGCTATGATCTTTATAATCTCCTCCCTTGTACGATTGGGCTTGATTTGCTCTTCTTTTTCTAGAAGCTTGAGTTTCAACATTAGGCTATTTTTTTTAGTTCATTCTGTTTTTTTGATATGGGAATTTACCACTGTAAATTTCCCTTGTAGGACAGCTTGCATTGCATCTCCTAAGGTCTGTAATGTTGTCTTGGCATTATCATTTGATTGTAGAAACTGTCTGATTTCTTCTTTAATCTGTGACTCATTGGTTGTTCAGGAGGGTGTTACTCAACTTCCACATGTTTGTGAGGTTTTTGTGGTTTCTTTTGCACTAATTTCCAGTTTCATTGCACTATTGTCTGATAAAATGCATGGAATAACTTCAATTCCTTTATGTTTACTTAAGCATATTCTATGAGCTAGTGTGTGATCTGTTCGGGAGAATGTCCCATATGCAACTGAGAAGAATATGTATTCTGATCTTGTGGGGTGAAACACTCTAGACATCTGCTAAGTCCATTTGTTCAAAAATTTGGTTCAGTTCTGGTATTTCTTTAATTTTTTTTTTTTTTTTTGTCTCATTGATCTATTTGTGACAGTGGGGTATTGAGGTTCCTGCATTAAAATTGTATTAGTGTTTATTTGATTTTTCATGTCTTTGGACATTTGTTTTATATAGTTGGGTGCACTGGTATTAATGCATATATATTTATGATTATTATCTCTTCCTCTTGGATTGTTCCCTTTACAAGTATGTTGTGGCCTTCTTTGTCTGTCTTGATCAGTCTTGGCTTGAAATCTACTTTGTCTGCAAACAGAATAGCTACCCTTGCTTTTTTTTCCTGGTTCTTGTTACATGTATTGTTTTCCATCCTTTGACTTCCAGTCTGTGAATTTTTTTTTTGAGTTAAATTTGTGTTTCTTGTACGTAGCATATTGTTGGATCTTGTTTCTTGAGCCATTTTGTCAATCTTTCTTTTGATTGGTGAATTGAGACCATTTACCTTGATGGTTATAACTGATAATGTGTTGACTTATCCTTGTCATATTATTTTCCTGTTGTTGGTTCTTTTTCTTTCTTCTTTGTTTAATTACTTGCCTTGTCTGGTGAATTCATTCTGTTGGGGTTCATAGAGTTGTAATATTCATTATCTTTTTCTAGAGTGTTCGTCAGAACATTTTGGTGTGCTGGTTTGGTTGTCATGAGTTTCTTCAGGTGTTCTTTGTCATAGAAGTATCTTATTTTTCCATTAATTTTGAAAGATAGTTTTGCAGGGTACATCTGTCTAGGTTGGAGATCGTTTTCTTTTAGGGCTTGAAATACTTCATGCCAAGCTCTCTTTGATTTAAGGGTTTGTGTGAAGAAGTCTGCTGTCATTCTGATGGGCTTTCCTTTATAAGTGATTTGTTTCTTTTAATAGCTTTTAATATTCTGTTTTTGTGTTGAGTTTCTGGAACCTTGACAATTGTATAACTTGGGGTAGGTTTTTTTTTTTTTTTTGCTTTTTTTTTTTTTTTAATCATAGGTAATTGGAGTTCTATATGCCTCACTTACTTGTATGTCAAATTCTTTTTCCAAGCTTGGGAAATTTGTGCCATTACTTCTCTGAACATCTTTTTCATTTCATTTACACTATCTCCTGCATCTTGTTTCTACGTCTACTCATTTTATTATTTTGTTTTAGTTTAATTAATTCAATTTGTGTGTTGATGCTTGTAAATTGTTTATGGTATGTATCTTTATTGCTAATATCAAGAACCCTTAGAAAATGACTACTACTCAGAGATGTCTTCAAGGTATAGCTGGCTTTTGGGTTCTGAGTCTGTTGCAAGATCCTACATTTTTAGAGCAGGGCATGGTGGCACATGCCTATAATCCCAACACTAGGGAGGCTGAGGCAGGTGGATTGCCACAAATTCAAAGCCAGCCTGGGCTACATAGTAAGTTCAGGGCCAACCTACACTACAAAGTGAGACTCTGTGTGAAAAATAAATAAATAAAATTTTAAAAATCTGACCTCTTCAATTTATTGGGGATGAGAAATTGCTGGTTATTTGGCCTGGCCCCTGGTTCTTTGGTACTAGCCTATAGTATTTATGACCCTCAGGCAATCTCAGTCTTGGCATACAAGGAAGAACAGCTGATTAGAGGAGTTATGTCATCTTGGCTAAAGTAGTACATTCAGTAATAACAATAGCATCAAACACATTTTAGAAAGTGACAAACTGCAGTAACTATTAATTTGCCGCCTTTAACCATATAAACAGGATTTATAGTTATATAGCCAAATCTAAAACAAACCAGAAAATTTTGTACAGTAAAAATCTCTCAATATGGCAGTTTAACCCTCAGGGGAGAAAATTTTAAAGGGGTTAAGGGAAAAAATAGAGAAATAGAAAAAGAGAAAGAGATGACAAGCAAGGATGGAAGACAAAGAAACATTACACAAGCTTTGGGAACTGATAAAAAAGAGCAGAGAGAATGAAAGAAAGAAGAAATAGAACCCACCAAACAAACAAAAAACTACAAACAGTGCTCTTGTATAAAAACAAGGACAGTCAAGAAAAAGAGAAAAAAAGAATTTTAAAATTTTAAAAAGAATGGAAGAAAAGATATACACTTCAGCACATGTCTCTGTTCTCACTGACTGATGGGGGACAGACAAAGTCCAGATTCGTGTTGACTGATCCCATTAATCCTGCAGTAGAATTAAGGCAGCAGTGGATAAAAGTCCCAGCACACTTGGGCTTTTAGTTCCACTGAAGTTCAGGCTGCTGCTGGTTTTTGACTGTGAGGCTGGGACCTGAGTTCTTTAGCCCTCAGCACTCCAAGTGGCTCCTGTGGGCTTGAACTCGGCTCCTTGCTGGCTTGAACTTGACTCCGTGCTGGCTTGAACTCGGCTCCCTGCTGGCTTGAACTCATGCCTCACCTGGACACTTGGAGCCACTAGATGGAGGCAACCCGCAGCTGCCCTGACTTCCCTTGGCCCTTTTCCAAAACGGCTACTGGCCAGTTGCCCTTTCCTGGGGGGGCATCTGAACCCTAATAACTCACCAGCCGCTGTGGTCTGCACTGGTGTGTTTCTCTGTGGAGGCCACTGGGGTTGCCTGTAGTCACCATTCCTCTGCAGGTTCCAGCTGCCCTCCCACACCACTAGCTGGCTCTTGAGGAAAGTGTTGCTCACTACCTCCCACCTCCATGTTGTGGTCTTTTTCTTTCCTCTCCCCATGGGCTCTGAAGTTCACTTCAGATCCTTGCTGGGTCCTGGGGACCCACTTCCCTTCTCTTTCTGTTGCTCACATTGCTATATTCCAGTGTCTGGGTTCCAAATATCATAGAGACTGCTTCTCTGCTGATCACCATTCTGTCATCTTTCTGAAAGTTTCCAGTATGAATTTCAGAGTAGACAAACCATGTTAAATTACAGCAGATTAGGGGAAGAGCACGTTAGAGCTACATTCAAATCTTTATTTTATTTTTTTTGCATTATAGTTCAGGCTGGCTTTGAACTCACAGTGCTCCTCCTGCCTCGGCCCCTGAGTGCTGGGATTACCAGCATGTGCCACCACAGCTAATTGCAGTCAACTCTGAATTTGTCTTTGTGATTAAAAAAAAAATTACATCTGACCTCTCAGAACTGTTTTTCCTGTAAAATAGCATATTCCTTTAAACAAGTATACACTCAGGAAATAGACATTGTTCCACTAATGTGAGTCAAAGGATTGGATCTGTTGCTGCATGTCAGAATCTTAACATGTTTTAAAATCAAAACATTTTACGCTTGATAGGGCTGTTTCAATCTCTTATATCTAACCTAAGCCTGGTGATTACACCATTACTTCATCAAAGAGACTGGCCTTACTTTTGACCACTTCTGACATGCCTTATCACTATGATAAAATGGAGGACTTGATACCAGATGTTTACCTAGATTTATGTAAAAATGTAAAACCCAAGCATATTTAATCCAAAACTTAATACCCAGTCATGTGTTTGATTTGCATCTATTGTTTATCAAGAGATTTTGCTAAATATCTAATTGTAGAAACACCTGCTAAATATTTTCTGTATTTCACTTGTAAAAAGAATAAGCATTAAACAACTGTCATTGTGTTACTTGTATATTTCAATCCTGCATGAGAAAAGAGAAGCAATTAGGAGAATGTTATGCTGAATCTGGCATGTACATTTTTCTTTTGCCTTTATAGCCTTGATATTTTGCTCTTATCTTTCCCACCAGAAATTGGATGGATGTAACAAGATGACATGTACTGGCTGTATGCAATATTTCTGTTGGATTTGCCTGGGTTCACTTTCTAGAGCAAACCCTTACAAACATTTCAATGATCCTGATTCTCCATGTTTTAATAGGTATGTACACGCAAAATTTCCCCCACTCCATGGCAGTTTTTGGTATTTGATTTGAAGACCACAAATCCAGTGTTTTACTAAGTATTTAGACTTAGAGAATTCATCTACATACTTTCCAACATATGTAAGTTTTTATATTCTTGAAAATGAGTTTTATTTTGAGAATATACACTCTGAAATTTTATATTTTTTAATCAACTTTTTATAGGGAAAACTTTCAAACATAATGAGAAGATACTACTATGAATAGGATGAATAAACTAGTTTGCCATATTTGTTGTCTTTATTTAACTCTTTTGCTGAACTATTTAAAGTTAAGTTGGAGTTATGATAATGCTTCAACTCTGCTTCTACATATATCACCTAAGAAGATGTTCCCAGGGACTGGGAGCAGGGCTCAGTGATAAGAGTATATGCCTAGCGTGCATGAGGCCAGGGTTCATCTCCAATGCCAGAAAAAAAAATAAAAAAGAAAATGCTTCTATGTAATTGCATTACTTGAAAAATTTCTGTGATAATGGCCTACTATCATCTAATAAACTCAACAAATATAAAACTTCCCAGTTATTCTCAAAACTCCTGTTAAAGTTCAGTTATTATAATCATCAAAATTTTATTTATTTATTTGGCGGTATGGGGATTGAACCTAGAGCATGCTAGGCAAGTGCTCTACCCACTGAGCTGTCTCCCCAGCCCAGCTGTTAATGATCAGATCTGTCTCAATATTAAAAAAGTTTTAGAGCCTCTTACATTGACTTTTTGTCAATGTCTAGGCCAGTTGTCCTGTATGTTTTACTTTCTACAATTTTGTTTCTCCATGGTGTCTTTTAGCTTCTCTCTCTTTGCTGATTGCTGTCAACCTGAAGTTCAATCCAGACAGATGTTTGGTTAGGTTTAGGGTAACCATTTTTGATAAGGATACAGCACGAGGAGGTGATAGGTACTGCCTGCTATATAACATGTGGGGGTCCCATAATGTCAGGCTGTCCCTCTACTAGTGCGATATTTAGATGTATCATTTGTTTCACTGCAAAAGGCAAATGTTCTTTTTTTGTTATTAGTAAGGATGCCTTGGCACAATGTGAGTATTTTGATCTCCATTAGCGCTCCAATTTTAGCATCATTCAGTGATGTCTGTTACAAGGTTTCTGTAGAATACCTATACTTGTCAGTGTTATGAAACTGTAAAAGAAATTGAAGAAATAGGCTCTGCCTATGAACTACTGAAGCTTAGTATTGGAAATTGCATACATTTTTGATAATAGAAGAAAGGCAAACTGACAATTATACAACATCCCACCAGTGGAGGGCTGTGAAGACAGTGGAAGGATTGGCATGTAAGAGAGTTACAGTGTCTTAAAAGAGTTCAACTTCTAGACAGCCTGACCTTCCCAATCTTGGTCTATTCCATGTATTTTAAACATTGAATATCAATTTTATGACAACTACCCCTTATTATCATATTACAGTTTTTTGGAGGGGGACTTTTTTTTTTAATGTAAAAATATAGAATGCTTCACGAATTTCCGTGTCATCCTCACGCAGGGGCCATGCTAATCTTCTCTGTATCGTCCCAATTTTAGCATATGTGCTGCCAAAGCAAGCACATGTTTTTTGCTTTTCTGAGAGAGTCTCACTACATAGTTCAAGCTGACATTGAACTCACTATATAGCCCATGCTGGCTTCGAATTCGCAGTGATACTCCTGCCTCAACCTCCCAAGTGCTGGGGTTACAGGTGTGTGCCACCATGCCCAGTGTCCTATTATTGTTTATACTTGGCCGTAGAGAATTTGTCTTGACCCAAAAACAACTGTGTTTACAAATTTAAGACGGCTTTTTCAGAGAAACTCAAATTTCAACCTTCCTCAATGTGTGATTTAGGCAGAAGAAAAGATATTATCAAAAAAGTGCAGGCACTTGGGAGGCTGAGGCAGGAGGACCGTTGTGAGTTCGAGATCAACCTGGGCTACAAAGTGAGTTCAAAGCCAGCTGAACTGCATAGTGAGACCCTGTCTCAAAAATTAGGGCTGCGGATTTAGCTCAGTGGCGTAACCGCTTGCCTGGCAGGCATGAGGTTGTAAGTTTGATCCCCAGTACCAAAAAAAAAAAAACAAAAAAAAAAACAAAAAAACGGTGCAGAAGGTATTTTTGAGAGAAGGAAAGACAGATTAACATTCAGTTTAGTCCAAGCGCATAAATATGTACCTTATTTTATGTTCCAGGTTGTTCCATGCTGTGGATGTTAATGGGGATGTTTGGGAAGATGTGATTGAGGACTAGTGGACTCCTACTCACAAAATAGAAGTGGGATGGTTTGCCCTGATCTTTTCTCAAGTACACTAAGAAACTTCTCAGGATTTTAGGATACCATTCATTCACTCCTGAGTAGAAGATAAGGAAGAACAAGATTTATATTTTCATTTGGTACTATTGACTAAGGCATCCATTTTCCCATGTAACATAAGCTGATAAAATTAGATGCCAAAGTTCCAGAAAATGAGAACTACAGATTATTGAATATTATATAACATGCCTGAAGCTCTAAATAGTTAAAAAAAATAAGTATTTATTTTCTTCCCCAAGATGTAGATGAGGGTCAAGACTTAAAGATAGACCTGTTTCCAAGAAGCATCCCTCTGAGACATTCTGTTGGAGCCCTTCAGTACTCCTTCACACAACTGGGGTAGAAGCCCTATTAAAATTGTATTGAGGAGCTTATCTCAGTCATGTTACATTCTTCTCAACCTCAATTTCCGCTAAGTTCTATTTGAAGGGAGCCTTGTACTCTTAACCGCTTATATGGCCCATTGTCATTTTGATCTGCTGCTTTTCAGAATAGAAATTTATAATAATTTAAAAATATTTTTTAGGCCGGGCGTGGTGGCGCACGCCTTTAATCCCAGCACTCGGGAGGCTGAGGTAGGAGGAGCGTTGTGAGTTCGAGGCCGGCTTGGGCTACAACGCGAGTGCAAGGCCGATCTGAGCTACACAGTATGTGCGACCCTTCCTCAAAAAAACCAGGGCCGGGAGTTTGGCTCAGTGGCTTACGTGCCTGTCAGGCAGGCACTAGGTTGTGAGTTCAATCCCCAGTGCCGCAAAAAAAAAAAAAAAAAAAAAAAAAAAATTTAATACCACAAACAAGGCTGGGCATGGTGGCACACGCCTATAATCCCAGCACGTGGGAGGCTGAGGCAGGAGGATCACTGTGCATTCCAGGCCAGCCTGGGCTACATAGTGAGTTCAAGGCCAACCTGAACTGCATAGCAAGACCCTGTCTCAAAAACAAAAAAACAAAAAACACACAAACACTGTAGGTCACTTGATATTTACGAGTGGTATATATAGTCCACTAGTCTTGAGTCAAATCTACAATGTGGTGATATTGGCTCAGAAGAATTTCAGCCCTATCCTACTCTGGAGCAGGAGAAGTTAGAGGCAAATCTTTTTGTTCCACATTTTTTCCCTTTACTCTTCCCCTGCCTTCTGTTGGTAAGGACAGTTTTAATATCAATTTCAGTACCACATGTTTTTTATTTCATCTGCTGGAATAAGAGAAAGCCTAATATATTCCCAAGATGAAAAAGGTGAATATTTTTTAGTTAGTCTGGATTTTGAACCTTTATACAGCATGGTGGTTCTGGTCCTAATTTTCTGACTTTAAGAAAGTCTTCCCTAATGAGCTATGAGAATTTGGCTTTCTACCTTTTTTTTGTAACAGCAGTGTTTTGAGTGATGATTTTGCTGTGATACATAGGTTCCTATTTGGGGGGTTTGTTGGCTTTTTGGAAAACTGTCTTTCCTTATGGTTTGCTGAGTGACTTAATAGCACATTAAGAATTTTCTTTGAAAAAGGACAGGTAAATTCAACCGTACCTTTTAAACTTTTTTCTCCTACTTTCAAACTACTTTCTCCTCTCATTGAAAACTGAGGAATCACTTTTAACTGTGTTAAGTGTGTGTGTCCAAGAAATCAGTAAAGACTTTCTGGATTGTCAATGAGGATGCTTGATCTTAAAAATAAAGATAATTTTAAAATCATAATTAGAACAGAGCTGCTGCTGTTTGTTCTGTCACCATGGCAACTGGTAATATTTTAAAGCCCTACAACTTTTTTTTTTTTTTGGTGCTGGGTATCAAACCCAGGATATCAGATATGCTGAGTTTGTGCTTTATTGCTAACCTGTACCCCCAGCCATATATTATATTCTTAAAAGTGAGAAGGAAAGAGCCCCAGAATAGCACCTCCTCATTTACATGGACTTGTGACTGAGCTCATTTTGTATAAATAAAAGCTCGTACTTTGTTTCAACAAGTTTCACAGATTTCCATTTTGCACACCTAATAATATATAATAACTAAGCCGGGTGTGGTGGCGCACGCCTTTAATCCCAGCACTTGGGAGGCTGAGGTAGGAGGAGCATTGTGAGTTCAAGGCCGGCTTGGGCTACAACGTGAGCGCAAGGCCGGCCTGAGCTACATAGTGCGACCCTGCCTCAAAAAAGTAGGGCCGGGAGTTTGACTCAGTGGCTTAAGCGCCTGCCTGGCAGGTGTGAGGTTGTGAGTTTGATCCCCGGTGCCACAAAAAACAAAACAAAACAACAAAACAAAAAAATCATTGCATAATACAGTTTTATGACAAAGTGAGACTTTTTTTTTCCATTTATGATTTTTCAAAGCCCAACACAGGTGCAGTGTTTAGTCTCAAAGACTTGTTTAGTCACCCATCTACTTCCTTGTTCCTTAAGTACAAAATCTTTATCCCTTAATTTTAACAAAGACAGTATGATTTGTGTTGTAGTTAAAGTTTACAAGGGAAAAGGTATAATGCAAGATAAATAATTTATGGGGTTATAATCACCCAAGGAGTTGAATGCAAAAGAGTATGGGAGATCTGTTCATACACTGGAGACCCAAAGAATCCAGCTGAAGTCTCATGCAAGTCTGTATCAAGGATCTGCACCAGGAAGGCACAAAGGTCAGTGGTGGAAGCTAGAAAATCTGCACCAGCAGGCTGAGGATCTGCACTGGAGCCAGGAAGTGACTTTTAAGGTAAGGACCAGAGCTCCCCAGAAGAGAACCACAGCGTCCTCAGTGACAGTGAGGTCCTGAGCTCTTCTGACATGAGAACAGAATAGTTGATATCCAGAAAACCAGCATGATAAGCTTCTCCAGGAGAATCAACAGTGCATCTTCCCCTCCAGTTCTCCTTTTCTGCCATTGGCAGCAATCCTCAGATGGGCCATCCACACCCAGCATCGTGTTGATTCAGTTGAGCTGGGTGTTACAAGTTGACAGTTAATCCACACAGTTTGTAAAGCCCCATTTTTGAAAAACTAATTTTAAGATGGTAGGATATTGTTGCCTGAAAGTAAAAAAGATTCGGGTGTTTCCTTGAAAGCCCTGTAAAACCAGTGGGGTTGTGAAAGGTTGCTGTGTCGAGAAAAGAGCCTGCCTTTGCCGATTGAACTGCATTGTTGCATCCATTTTATTTATTTATTTATTTTTTTGGTACCAGAGATCAAACTCGTGACCTCACGCTTGGCAGGCAGGTGTTTATGCCACTGAGCTATATCCCTGGCTGTTGCATCCATTTTTTTAAAATAAACTTTTAATTTTGGAAAAGTTTGAGAAGTATAGGAATACTGCAGAAATAGTATGGAGTTCAATATATACCACACCCAGTTTCCCCTATTAATATCGTACATTAGTATGATACATTAGTCACATGAACTAATACTGATACATTAACTAGAATCCCTATTTAATTGAGATTTCTTTAGTTTTCCTCATGTTATTTTTCCATTCCATCCTGGGTACCACATTATGTCTCCTTAGACTCCTCTTGGCTGTCACAGTTGTCCCCTCCATTTATTGTTAGTATCATATAAATACTCATTACATCTTTTATTTTTTCCCCAGTGTTGAGGATTGAACTCAGGGCCTTCACACTGAGCTACATCCCCAGCCTCTATTTTTATTTTGAGCCAAGAATCTTAACAAGTCCCTGAGTTGCCCTGGCTGGACTCGTTTTTGCAGTCTTTCTTCCTTAACCTTGCAGAATGCTGGGATTACAGTTGTGGCCTCCGTGTCTGATTTTATCCATTCTACCCTGAAGTACCTGAATGAATCAGGAGCTGAAAAACTTTTCTGGAAGTCTGGTTATCTGGTCTTAGGCTCGGCAGATCAGTGAAATTCTTTGTGACTGAGGTCTTTTTGTGGTTTTAAATCAATTATTTCTCAAGACATTTCACTGGTTGTATATGCAGTTTCAGGCTGTTTACCTGTTATGGTCATTTTTTCCATTGAGCTTCATGAAAAAGAAAAAAGCCACTAGACAAGTTGGTCAGACTATCCTATGGGTCAGCTGGATCCACATGGCCCTGCTTTGGCATGAGAGAATTAGCTTGCCTTCTCAGCTAAATCCCCAAGTTTACAGAATGCATTTCATCCTGTCTAGAGATAGGGCAAACAGATAAAAAGACTTGGAAACCACCTTCCCTGTAGCATGGTCAGTAAAGTCATTTTATAGTTGTAGAGAGCTCTAGGTTGCATCAGAAATTCCTTAGTATATCTACCTTTTTTTTTCAAGAACATTAAGTTAATTAGCTAAGAAACATGAAGCTATTCACATGGGAGTCTATTTTGAAAGGAAATTTCAAAATTTTGACTGGAGTTTGGATCTCTCACCAAGTATTAACTTTGTCATAAGCATCACCAACAGGTGGCAGCAGTTCTCAGAAACAGTAACTCCAGCTGATGCTGGTGGGGTGGGCATTCTTGGGAGTCCCAACTATTGGAGGCTGAGAGGTTTGCTTGAGCCCAGGAATTTGAGACCAACCTGGGTTATATAGGAGACCCTGACTCAAGAAACAAACAAAAACTAAAATAACTGATGAAGCTAGTAGTGGCTTCCGTATTTTGTTATAGAAGATTTAACTTCTGGGATTTTAATTTTTGTCAGTGTATTTCATTATGGTAACTTTGGTACTTTGGACTTTAGTAGACCTATAGTGAGGATACTAGCAAGGCAAGAACAGTGATGTTATCAAAAATTTTAAGCCCACTTAAAACTACTGGATCTATTGTTAACATCTTAAAATTTTTACTTAGCAAAGTGTCATGCCAAATGATTACATTTATCTTCTACTGACAAAACAATTAAGCTATGTATGAAGGTCATAAGTAGGACCAAAGACTTGATATGTACTATGGTGCCTGCTGATACTGTGATACTAGAAAGAGCAGCCAGTCTATTCTTGAGACTTTGGCTTAATTAAAAAAAAAAAAAATTGGTCAGCAGACCTGGTCAAATAGTTGGCTATGAGAATTTTGGGAAAATTGGTCAGCAGGCTAGTCAAATAGTTGGCTATGGGAATTTTGGGAATGTTCTTCACAAATGTTTATGATAACTACCAACTTTCAGTACCCATGGGCTAGACTTTGTGCAGTTACTCAGGTGGCCTGAAAACTTACCAATCCTAGGATTCCCATGTTTCTCAGAGCCAGAGGAAAATTTAGAGGAAAATTGCTCATGCCAAAGTTGTGAAGTACAAAATTAACATAGTGATTTCTTTTTCTTACTTGGATCTCTTTTTTTTCCCCTTCATTATAAAAACAAAATAAGTATATAACATAAATGCATATACATTTTAAAAGTAATTGCATATCTTACTCTCAACCCTATTGCACTTTTTTCAGCCTGTTTACTTCCTTAAAGAATTCATACAAGCCTGGTGCAATGGCATACGCCTGTAATCCCAGCACTCAGGAGGCTGAGGCAGGAGGATCACTGTAAATTCAAGGCCAGCCTGAACTACATAGCAAGACCCTGTCTCCAAACAAGACAAAAACTCATTTTATTTATATATCTATTTATTTTTATGGTACTGGATATTGAACCCAGTGACATTCATACTGAGCTACATCCCCAGCCCTTCTTATTTTCTATTTTTGGTACCAGGAATCAAACTCAGGACCCTGCACTTGCCAGGCAGGTGCTGTGCCACTGAGCTATATCCCAGGCCCTTAGGTTCTGTTTGAGATATAGTCTAAGTTGCCCATGCTGGGTTTAAACTTGCAATCCTCCTGCCTCAGCTTCCCAGAATGTTGGGATTATAGATATGCACCAATAGGCTCAGTGAGAAAACTTACTTAAGACAGCACTTGAACAAAGATTTGGCAGTGTAGAAGTGATCCTTGTAGCTACCTTGGAAGAAAGTATTCCAGGCAAGAGGGATACGCCTGTAATCCCAGCACTCAGGAGGCTGAGGCAGGAGCCAGGGCATAGGTCTGTGAGATGCAAGCATGTTAGAGGACTCTAACCCTAACTCACAGCAATCTCAACTCAGCCTCCTAAGTTTCAGATTACAGGGATGCACGGCCATGCCCAGCCCAACAGCTTTCAGATGGGTTAACCTCCACTCCAAAAACTAAAGTGAGGGGCTAGGGTGATAGCTCAGTGGCACAGTGCCTGCCTGGCAAGTGTGAGGTCATGAGTTCTATTCCTGGCACCAAAAAAAAAAAAAAAAACAACAACAAAAACAGCGATACGAAGATACACATCAATTTATCTAAGACAGTAGCTTCTAGAACAAGTGATTGGAATTTAAATAATTTCTGGGGACTAAGAATGAACTGCTTGAGAGTTAAACTAGGACCAAGTCCAAGATGCTCTGAGTTCACATTTTCATTGGCTTTACCTCCAGGGGTCCCTCTTAGTTCTCACTGTGAAGATGTTGCCAAAAAACACCTTGTGCTTTGGGCAGAGGTGAGGAAAAGTAGCCATTTAGAAATAGGAAGAGAAAGCCTGAGGCTTTCTGTTGTCTACAGCAGAGCCTGCCCTAAGGGAAAACTTTGCTAGGACCTTCTCTGAACAAGGAAAAGGGCAGTGGGATGGCTCAGGCCCCCTCTAGCCTTGCTGTCTCAAGAGGAGAGAAAAGAAGCTATCTGAGAAGGGGAAAAAAAGACCACAGAGATTTATTAGAATGCTGTTTCCTCCAGTACATACTGTCCCATCAGCAGGGCTGCAGAATAACAGTGAACTGCAATGCAGACAGTTGTAAGATTTTAAGAAGTATCTAGGAAAACCTAATGACGACAGGGAAAATAAAAGCCAGGAATCAGGGAAACTGAAGCCTCTGCAACACCTACAGCTACAGCAAACACAGCCTGTTAGTCAGATAAACCACCTCACACTAAAGGCCTATTTACCACAGTTCCTATTACTCAATACAACACGTCCAGTTTCTAATTTTATAAAAAAGCACAAGAGAAGGGAGAAAAGTGCAGACAAAGCAAGCATCAGAACCAGACTCAGGTATAACATAGATCTTGGAGTGGTATACTAGACTGTGAACTTCATAATTATAATGAATGTGCTAAGGTCTCTAATGGAACAAGTGGACAACATGAATAGCCTGGTGGCATGTGCTAGCATGTAAGAGGCTGAGGCAGGAGGATCAGCAGGAGTTCAAGGCCAGGCTGAACCAAATAGCAGACCCTGCCTCAAAAAACAAAAAAATGAGTAGATAATACAAGCACAAGGTTGAAATGTTAAGAATTTTTTAAAAACACTGAAAGATAGAAACAAATACCTTCAGTGGGTCATCAGGTTGAACTCAGCTAGAAAGGAATCACTGACCTTGAGGAAGTGTCAACTGATACTGTGCAAATTGAAATTTAAAGTTTTGAAAAAGGAATGTGTCAATCACTTTCTCATCACTGAGACACAATACCCGATACCCACAACTTAAAGGAGGAGAGGTTTATTTTGACTCACAGTTTGTAGAGTTCCTAGTCGAAGGCAGGGCCCCAGGGCACCCAGGCAAAGCAGAGGAGATGCTGCTTATGTCGTAGCATTGGGGAAGCCAAATGAAGAGTGGCCCGGGGCTGGGAGAGAGACCCTTCCAGGCCACATCTGCACTAACCCACCTCCTCCAACCAGGCTCCACCTCCTGACATCACATAGGTATAACACGCCCCTGATCCAGTCACTTCCCCAAAGTCCCACTTCTGAGTGTAGGAGGCCTTGGAGGGTCATCTAGATACAAACCATTTCAGAGTGGAAAAAAAATCTGGGAACTGGGGTAATTACAAAGGGGCAACAATATGTAATGTAAATACCAGGAGAAGATTGGAAGGGGAGTGATTAGAATCAGAATATAGGTAGCCCTAGAAATTTTATTATAAAGGAAATCAAGAGAGATAAGGCTATCAGGAAAGGGAACAAATCTAAGAAGAGGGCTATATGATGCTGCAGGTGAGAGGGCGTCTTGCTGGCAGTGTCCTCAAGGAGGTAGGAGAGGATGAGACCTGGTGTCAGGTAGAGGGTTCAGCCAGGAGCCGGGGGACCAGAAGAGGGCAGGGTGAGAGCAGGGCTGGCACAAACTCACACATGCTTTGCTAGCACCTCATTATGATAAGGATTTTTGTTCCTGAGAAAAAGGCATCAAAGTTGCAAAATTAGATCTCAGTAGGTTAATGGGCTACTCCATCTTCATGTAATATGCTACTGTTCCTCCTTCATTCCAGTGTGTGATCACTGCTCTTGGAGAGAACTGTCAGGCTGAAGTTCAGCAAATGATGGTATACAGGGCAATGTTGTAAGGTCTGGATAAAGCAGGAGTTAACAAAGCCTGCCATCATGGAGAATACATTTAGGGACAAACAATACCTGTCAGATGGTCAGTGGTTCTGAAGACATAGAGCAGGGCAGGGAGAATGTGGAATTAGGGAGTGCCGCTTCATCTTGGAGGGTCAGGGGAGATGGTCGATAAATGGTGTTTGAGCAGAGACGGGAGGAAGTAAGCCAGAGGGGAAAGAGTGGGCCAGGCTCTACTTTATGAGCAGATACACTTAGCAGATGGCAGGTGTTATGGTTTGTGTCTGGATGTTCCCCCAAAGCCTCATACGATCATGGAGGGGGGAGCTGTTTGGAGGTGGCTGAATCTAGAGTTTGTGATTGGTTCCTTGTCTAGTGCTGGGTTTGGGGGGTGTAAGTGCTACACCCACCCTAGGGTGGGTAGCCTGCATACAGGATAAGGGAGGAAAAGAGGCTTACTCCTCCCCCTTTTGCTCCTTTCTTTTGCTGTCTTCTACTGCCATAAACTTTGCCCCTCTGCCAAGCCACCCTGCCTTGGAGGCAGCAGATTATGAACTGAAACCTCTACAAACTGTGAGCTAAATAAACTTTTCCACCTTTAATTTTGGGTGTTGGATATTTTGTCTCAGCAAGGAGAGAAAAGTAACTAAGACAGTAGGTGACACGCATTTGTGCCCCGTCCCCTTACAGCTATTACAGGAGATCCCAGGGAGCACTGAGCTACATTAAATTTTATCTTTTATATGAGGCAAGTTCTCACTGAGGTGCCCAAGCTGGCCTCCAACTAGCTGAGATTACAGGTATGTGCCTCTGTAACTAGCAACCAATTCATGTCTATGCTGCTACTTTTTACTAAATGTAATGAAACTTTAAACACATTTTATCTGCTTTTCCTGAAATACAGGTATACTTAATACTTCTTTCCCCTATCAGACTTGCTGTTTTATAGATTCAATTTTTCCTTATTATCTATAGTTAATATTTCTTCATCAGAACTTCACCACCTCATCAGTGGGAACCCCATTTAGCAGGCCTTGTCCTCTCTCTACTGCTTCAGATATTTTTGGAAGTGCCCTTATTTTCTGGCAGTAAGATATTCAGGCCCACCATGATCCCTGCCCCAAAACATAAAACAGCTCCTCTCCAAGACAGCCTGAGTAGTCCTAGGGGCCCACAGTGGCCCAGGGATATGTACACACATTCTCATATAGCTAATTTTCTTTCTGTAATGTACCTATTTAAAATTTAAACATCTTGACTAGGTAAACAAATTGTGCTACATGGACAGAATACTAATCAGCAATTAGAAACAACAGATTACTGCTACAGATGAACCTCAGAAGCGTGCTGGGGTCACAGGTCTGGTACAGTAACTCCCTAGCAAGTGCAAGACCCTGCATTGTAAGGTCATTCGTGGTGAAAGTGGCCAGACACAAAGGATGTCACGTAATTCCATTTGTTTGACATGTCCAGTAGAGGCTGGGGCTACAGTTCAACAGTAAAGTGTGTGCTTACCACGTGCAAGACCCTGGGTTTGGTCCTCAGCGTGCAATCAGAGACAGACAGACAGACAGACAGAGACAGACAGAGAGAAAAGATAAATCCATAGACATAAAGCAAATCAGTAGTCACCTGGGGCTGCGGGTAAAATAGAACTTTTTGGAATGACAGAAATGAATTGTAGTGAGGTATTGCACAATACCATCAACTTAAAAATCACTGTATTTACAGTGGGTTGATTTTGTTGGCATGTAAATTATACTTCCATAAAATGGTAAAAATTAAATCCCTTCTTCTACTTGTATGTCTTTAACTGGTTATATTGACATAATACAGTCCATTAACTATAATTAAGAAAACAGAAAAGATATATATATATATATATATATATATATTTTTTTTTTTTTTTTTTTTTTTTTTTTTTTTTTTTTTTTTTTTTTTGAGACAGGGTCTCACTATGCAGTTCAGGCTGGCCTTGGGCTCACTTTATAGCCCAGGCTGGTCTCAAACTTGCAATGATCCTCCTGCCTCAGCTTCCTGGATACTGGGATGATTATAAGACTGTGCCACCACGCCCAGTCCAGAAAAGATACTTTTCATACCTTGCCATTATGATGATGCTGGGGACTCAACCCAGGGGCTCACAGATGTTAGGAAAGCAGTACCACTGAGCTTGCTCTCTAGCCCTTGCTCACACTTTTTTTCCTTTGTTTCTTTTGAGACAGAGTCTCACTGTATAGTTCAGGCAGGACTTTAACTCATTTTGTAGCCAGGCTGACCTTGAACTCCCAGCGATTCTCATCTCAGCTTTCCAAGTGCTGAGATTCCAAGTGTGTACCACATTTGGTTGCCTTATTCTCTTTTAAAAACAGCTGTATCCCTGTTTAGATCTCAAGCAGAACACAATTTATTGCCCATCCATTCATTCCTACCTGTGTCACATGGATGCTTCATTTTTATCAACTCTTACACACACAGCTGATGTTCATAGACAGTGGCTATTGCTATACTTATGACCTTGCTGTAAGCCCCTGTGAAGACCATCTGTGACGCTTTCTCACCTGCTTCTTCCAAAGCCTCTAAAATTTGGAATCAAAACTTGAAAGGACAACCTTCTGAACTGTGGGGACGGAGATCCAAGAATGACACATTTTGTTTGAAAATACGGAATTTAATAGAAAATATCACATTGTAAACAAGTCCACTGATCCACGGATCCATTATCTTAACACAGAACGGCAGCACAATCACGTGTGAAAGCTAAAGACGAAATGCTGGTAGCAAACACAGCTCTGAGGCCTGAGCCGGGCTCTAAGAAATCTTCCCCTGAAATAGGCAACGGTAGCTTCCAACAGGCACAGAAACGGAGGAACGGGGGCCAGCAGTCACTCCGCAAGGGCTTCAGAACATAAAGGAAGGCAGAGCAACAGCCCAGCTGGGAAGGGGCACTGCAGGACAAACCAACGGGCTGTGTTCTCAAGGTCCTGAGAACGTCAGCCCACACGAACCTGAGTGGGTTACAGGCCCAGGGCATTTTAAGTGGCGGAACAATACCAGAAGCACCTGGCGTGGGTCAGGTAAACAAAGCACTACACTGCACGCCATGGCTAAACTCAAACTGAGCTGCTGGCCGGCTCATCACTGTGGCTGGACACGCTGAAACCGGGCAAGTGTCTGACGCCCTGGCAGGCCGCCTCCTCACTGATGAGCATGGAAGAGACCTCTGACAAAAACACAGGGCTCCAGTGGGAAAAGGGTCGCTGTGGGAGAGAAGTTTGTCCTGGCTGGGCCCTGGAGTTTGAGTTCAGCGGCAAAAATCACCTCTTTAGTCCCATGTACCATATCCTTCCACAGGGTGTCCCGGCAGTTCACAGAAGGGCCAGCTAGGAAAGCCAAAAAAACTGCCCCTTACTACTTTTCCCTGTGAGAAAGTTTTCTTTCCATAAGTAACCGTTACTGACTTTGTTCCTCATACATAACTTAGCGCAAGAGTCTGTTCCTTATTCTGGAACGGGGATTCTCAGGTAAAGGGCAGGCCTGTGCAAGTAGAACTCTGAACACTCTGAAAGTTCTGTATCCAAAATACATAAGCCCTTGCTTGAGAGTAAGTGCACCTAAGGACAGGAATTCCTGATGGGAGTGTGTCACACATATGAACAGTGGCTGAGGCAGAACAAGAAGCTAAGAGCCCTAACTTGGGGGTGGCAGATGTCAAAAATAATGGGGTACACTTTCAGAGATTTTTTTTCTGATTAAGTTGTAAGTCATTCTCTAAACTGTGTGACTGGGCTTCCGGCCTCATAGCTGGGCACACCTACTTATCTGCAGTAACCACCATGGATTAAAGAAAGACAATGCCTGTCTGCTAAAGGCAAATTTCCAGAAAGGCCTGCCCATGTCTGCGAGGTACCTGATACTAAGCCCCTCACAGGCTAATCGCTGTATGGTTTCTTAGAAGACTGGCTTTTCTCAACTTCTTTCATACTGTACAGGGGGTCCACCAATTTGTTATGGACAAGCATCAAACCTATAAAAAAAATTTAAAAACAGTTAATGCAGATACAAGTAAAGAGTTCAACCATTTCATAGTAATATCCAGAACTTCTCGAATCTTTTCCTAGAACTGACATTTAGCTCTTTTTTCTGTGATCTCTGGGTGATAAACACTTTTTTTTTTAATTTACGAAGAATCTACAAAAAATTCAATAGACCAGACAAGCAGGTTTAGCAAGGTCATGGTACAAGGTCACAAAGCCATATATAGAAATCTAGGATGGGCCTATATACAAGCAATGAACAATTCAAAAGAAAATTGTAAAGGCACAAGTTGCAACGTCACAAAAAAGCTTAGTGTACCCCATTATTTTTGATGTCTGCCGCCCCCAAGTTAGGGCTCTTAGCTTTTTGTTCTGCCTCAGTCACTGTTCACATGTATGACACACATTACTGTATAAATCTACCAAAACACATTATCTGTATCCTAAAAACTATAAAAACTGATCAAAAGCACTAAAATACAACCTAAATAAATGAACAGAGACTATGTATATGAATTGAACAAATATCAAAACATTTATTCTCCCTAAACCTACCTATAGATTCACCTCAATATCTATCAAAATCTCGGCAAATTTTTTCCTTTAACTACCTTAACTATTTTGTATATACATATACATGTAGTTTTTCTTTCAGTATGTCACACAAGTACAATATGATGCTTACATGTGTGACTTATTTCACTGATAAGTATATTCTCAAGCTGCATCTATTCAAGTATGAAAGTGTCCAGTTTTTCATTCTTTATAGCTGAGTAGTATTCCATTATACAGAAATACCACATCTTTTTTGTCCATTCCTCAGTCAATGGGCATTTAAGTTGTTTCCAAGATCTGGTTATTATGAACTGCACTGCTATGATAAACACTTTTAAGAACAGGAAAAGAGGCCAGGCGTGGTGGCTCATGCCTGTAATCCCAGCACTCGGGAGGCTGAGGAAGGAGGATCCTTGTGAGTTCAAGACCAGCCTGGGCTACAAACTGAGCTCAAGGCGAGCCTGAACTGCATAGCGAGACCCTGTCTCAAAAACCACACACACACACACACACACACACACACACACACACAGAGAACAGGAAAACAATTTGCCATTCCCAGTGAGTGCAGAATTCCTGAACTTGTCAGCCCATCAACTATAGGACCTGGCTATTTAAAGGTCAGTCTTTCTAAGGAAACAGATTGCTAATTTACATGTATAGTCAATGAGGATTTTCATGTAAGTCTGAATAAAGCAGCAGGTGTCCTTTTTATTTTCAGTGGTGGTGGTGCTGGGGAGGAGAAGCCAGGGTTTCGCACATGCTAGGCAAGCACTCTACCCCGCTGAAACACCCCATCCCTCCAGTGGGTGTCCTTTTAAAATGACAGAAATAAAGATCCCCATGAGAGCTTGTTCAGGGCCTCTCCCAGAGGGGAAAGAACCCTATGAGGCCTGGACACAAACACCCGAGGCTCAGCGTCACTGGAAGGAGACCACCACACAGCTCTTGGACCACAACCCTGCCTGCATTTTCTGGCCACCACCTCAGAGCAAACACCTTCAGAACCAGACCCCTGCAATCCCGGGTGGAAGAGAAAGACCACATTATGAGGCAGTAGGGGTTGGTGTTTATTAAAGCCATGGGTGTCGACTGAAAGCCCAGAACGAAAGCTAGCTCCACTCTTTACTCCCCCAGCACAGCGAGCTGGGCCACACAGTCCCACACCGGCCCCCTCACCTTTGAAGTACTTGACCGTCTTCACTTTCAGCTCCAAGGTGGCATCCTCATCGCACACAAACACGGTGCGGGGATGCTGCTGGAAGGCAGACACCGTCCACATGTGGTTCACCCCCTCCTCAATGGCCTTGTACAGAGCAAATGCCTTGTGAGCGCCTGTGATGAGGATCATCACCTGGGGAGCACAAAACGAGCCTGTGACCGAGCAGTCCGGACACCTGAATTCTCGGCGGGGTGAAGCTCGCTCCTGTGATGTCCCACTGTAAGCAGTGACCTGTGGCATCTCTGCTCAGTGCTCCAATGCTTCATCGCACAACCCAAGATAGAGGGCACCAGTCCCCATAGTTATCCTTAAAGGAAATGCGGCTCCAGTCACTGAGGGAACTTTCCCAAGGTCACTTCTGACCTCAGAGCTCGTGCTCTTCCCTTCTGTGCATCAGTCCCTCCAGGCAACTTTGCTGATGACTGTGGGGCTGCCCTATGAACAGGTGGGCCACGCAATGGCCCACAGCTCTTCAAGCACAGTGAGCTAAGCTCACGGTCTATGAGGCACCCTGACTTTGGAAGCAATGGTGGGAGTTATCTGTGAGGCTCCAGAGGTTGAATCCCAGACAGGCTACCCTTTAATTTGGCCCCTTTCAGCTCAGAGCAGATAATGTGATGCAGATAATGCTTTTTGTTTACACAAAACAAAGGCATGGACTCCACTTAACAATTAAAACATGGAGGACATAAGTGCTGGAAAGTGATCCTAAAGAACTCAGCTGTACAGATTTCCTTTTGTTTTAACTGGCTTGTGCTGCAGCTTTCCTTGTACTCAAGTGTTCCTTTCTTAAAAGATGAGAGCACAGAGGCCTGGTGTTATGGTTGATACACTGTGTCAACTTGAGAAGTTTAGAAGTTTAACTGAGAGACTCAGGAGGGAGCCAGGGTTCTTACTTTGTAAATATCCTCATCCTGTACAAGAGGGCAAAGGGATTTTGTGAGTGCTACATCTGCCCTAAGGGGTGTGTGTAGGGGGGTCCTGCATACACTATAAGGGAGGAGAAGAGGCTTGTTGCCCCCTTTTTGCTCTGGCTGCTTTTGCTTGCTGCTGCCTTCAAGTGTTGCCCCAGTGCCATACCACCCTGCCTTGGAGCCAGCTGATTATGGACTAAAACCTCCAAAAACTTTAAGATAAATAAACCTTTGCATCCTTCGTTTTGGCTGTCAGATATTTTGTCTCAACAGGGAGAGAAAAGTAAGGAAGACACATGGAGTGGTGGTGACTGCAGTACCCTTGGCAACTCGGAGCCCATTTTTGAATACAGTTTCTTGATTTCCAGTCCGAGGTCCTTTTCCAGATCAGATACCCTCTAGGGGAACATGCATAGTCCCCAAACCCTTGTGCTTACAAGCAGGAAGCAGAGTGACCCGCCAGGTACTGATTCAGAAATCATTTCACAAAAATTCACTTTTTGAAAAAAATTTTTGTGGTGATGGGGATTGAGCCCAAGAACTCACACATGCTAAACAAGTGCTGTACCAGTGATCTGAATCCCCAGCCTCAAAGTTCACTTCATAAACAGGGAACTTCCCCCTGATGAGATACTGGTTAGTAGACTTGGGCAAAAAAACTGAAAGTTAAGATGTCTGTAGCTACTTCCCATTTACCTCAGGAAGGAAGAGAAAATACTTCCAAAATTCTAATGAAAGCAATAAGACACTGGAAACACACACACACACACACACACAAAATCAAATCTAGATGATAACTAATTCTAGGGTGAAAACTCCCTAAATTCAGTTCAAGATGCTCTTCGTATTCAGTTCTGGGGATTGAATCCAGTTTTTGCATATCTCTGGTCCTTTATGAAAAGTACCTACGTCAGCAATTTAGAAAGAGGAAAGGAGGCTGAAGGAGCAGTTTTTCCATTGCCTTCTATCACCATGCACCTCACTAAGAGACCAGGCACTGAATACTCATCTGCTCATCCAGCTCTCTAAATACAGAAAGCAGGGCTCTCTGAACATGATGAAGTTTTGGAGTGTGGTAAGAACCTGCTCAGCAACTATTTGGTTGTGTTTTTTATTTTTCTTTTCTTTTCTTTACTTATTTTTTTTACCGGGCATTGAACTCACAACCTTGTGTCTGCCAGACAGGCTCTTAAGCCACTGAGCCAGACTCCCGGCCCTGATCTTCTGAGTCAGGGTCACACTACGTAGCTCAGGCCGGCCTCACGCTGGTGTTGTAGCCTAAGCCAGCCTCCCGAGTGCTGGGATTAAAGGCATGCCCCATCATGCCAGGCTCTATTTATCTATTTTTTGATACAGGGTCTTGCTACGTAGTTCAGGCTGGCCTTGAACTCACTATGTAACTCAGGCTGGCCTTGAACTCACAGCTATCCTCCTGCCTCAGCCTCATGAGTGCTGGTATTACCTGCATGTCATATACCACCGCACCTGTCTGGTTGTGCTTTTTTAAAAAAAAATTTTTATGAGCGTGTTCTTTTTTTTTTTTTTTTTTTTTTTTTTTTTTTTTTTTTTTTTTTTTTTTTTTTTTTTTTTTTTTTTTTTTTTTTTTTGTGGCACCGGGGATTGAACTCACAACCTCGCGCCTGCCAGAGCAGGCGCTTAAGGCACTGAGCCAAACTCCCGGCCCTGGTTTTTTTGAGGCAGGGTCGCACTATGTAGCTCAGACCGGCCTTGCGCTCGCTTTGTAGCCCAAGCCGGCCTCGAACCCACAACGCTCCGCCTACCTCAGCCTCCCGAGTGCTGGGATTAAAGGCGTGCGCCACCACGCCCGGCTACTATGAGCGTGTTCTTGTGATATGTAGTAATTACATTCATCTTGGGCAATTGTTACATAAACATATAGTGTCTGTCATTTTTACTCCCCTCTCTCCCCATCTGAGCCCTTTAATTTCTACTTTGACATAGGGTCTCACTAAGTTGCAGGGATGCCCCACTAAACTCAGTTAAACACTTACATTTTAATTATGCCTCACCACATTGCCCTGAGCACAAGTGTAAAACCACAG